>CAJVPM010000435.1:0-17428 GCA_910592325.1 Scutellospora calospora | reverse complement strand
AAGGAGGGTACTTTATTATACTTTAGATAGTAATTTACTTTGTAGCACATGTAAGCTTTTCCTTAATAAAATGATGGACAAGATCGCCAAAAAAAAAAAAAATAAAAAATAAATTAGGCTTTATAAATTTGTTACTAATAAGTTAAAAAATAAGAGTTTTGTTTTATATAGTATTTGTACTTGATCAAAAAATACTACTCAGATTATTTAATAAGTGAACTTACAAATTACTTAGATGATTAATAGATATATTTAGATATAAAAGTTTACTCAATATATTTAGATAAAAATAACTCTAATTATGTAGTACTATCAGAATAGTCTATTTTATAGTTGTTAGAGAATTAATTTTTAAAAAAAATACAATTATAGTATTTGAAATAAGATTTGTATTTAAAAAATATATACTATATTACTAAATAACAATAGCTTAAGAAGTTAATTAAAAAAAATAATAATAAGGTCTGATGATCTAGTATAATAGTTAGGTTGTCAGATTGCTATACAATAGGTTTAGAGTTCAAATCCTACTGTTAATGAATTTAAATAATTTCTCAGACCTTGTAATACGTTACAGTAAATCCTATTCATTTTTGGAAGTATATTCTTATAAATTGAGTTGTACTAAATCAATCAGAACTTAGAAGTATAGCATAATGTTATATGAATAAATCTTAATAAGATATATAAGCAGGGGATCTGCATAGTAGAAATCTTGAGTTAGTGAAGTAATATAGTCTTCCAAAAAGACTATATTAGCAAAAGTCTAATTTGAGAAGAAAACTCAATCTAATAAAAGTAGAAAGTTTTGAAGTCTCTGAGCAAAGAGTAACTAGAACTGGCTGAATACTAGAAAAGAACTAGGTTAACTAACTAGTGAAGAATTATAGTAGAACCTGGAGTTGTATAAATATCTACAAAGATCTAAACTAGATGAATCTATAAAATGAGTATAGGCTACTCTAGTAGGTTTGCTTTAAGATTAACTGGCTCTGCAATACTAGTAAGATATCTAGTATAATATATTCTAAAAGGACCTAAGCTGTTCTGAATAAATAGATCTGTAATAAGCTAGCTAGCTTAAGTAGTTAGGTATTGTAGGGATATTAGGTTAGATCTATATAGGTTAATAAACAGAGTGTTTAAATAGGTAACTCACAAGCAGGTTACAAGTATAGTAGTATAGTATAAAACTAATTAGATAGCCTAATGCTTATGTAGCAAACTACTTAAAATAGATAATGACTAAAGTTGTACATGTGGCTTATTGTATACTCTTCATATAATTACAAATAGTAGAAATTATCAATATATAATCTTGTTAACAACTTTAATAAAATTCTTTTGGCAATATAAACTACCTTAACAACAAATAATAATAATAATAATAATAATAATAACTAGCTTCTAATATTTTTTTTTTAAATTCAGCAGCTATGCCTCAACTTTATTCAAACAGTTTGCAAAGCAAACTTTTTATATTTAAATTTATATTCTTATGTATCTGACTATTAAGCTGAAACTCACCCAGTTACTTAAATAATATCTATGTGCAGTATGCTATAGTTAGTCTTTTAAATCTACACTATTAGATTCAGTCACCCAAATCCTTCTATGCTTCAGATAGTACTAGCTTCTAATATTTAGAATAAATTTAAATAGTCATTCTTAGCTTATTTTTTGTTTATTTTATTTTAACTAGAGATAAAATTTTATTCTATTAAAATTTTGTATAGAACAATTATATAAGCTTTAAGATTTAAATATCAATATAGTTTTATTCTTATTTATTTATAAATATTATTAAGAATTTCTTTTGTTATCTTAATACTACTTTTTTTTTGCATAAAACAATTGTATATTGATACAAATTTATTATATTGTTTATCTTTAATTTTAATATTTTTTAGATTTCTTTTAAATCTAATTTTTGTTTAAATTTAATATTATAATAATTTAGATCTGTGAATAAAAAATTTATTGAAGACTATTTTTATATACTGTATATACAAAGTAAAGTTTTAAATTTTCTATAATTAAATCTATAATAAATCTCTATACTTGCTATATTTTAAAAATAAAAATAATAAAAATAATTAAAACATTATATTTAAAATCATTTTAATACAGATCTTTGAAAATTTAATGTGAGTGATGAAGCTGAAATTTGAATAATTATAAAATTAATATATTTGATTGGTTAGAGTTAGAGTAATTAGCTAATAAGGTTTTTAGATTTCATAATCATTCAAATTTCAGCATTATCTCTGATATTTAATGCTATTTAGCTCTATATTTATAAAAATAGTATAAATATTAGTAAAATATAATATTATTTAGTTAAATTTTTTACTTTTTTTAACTTAGATGATCTTGCTCATTATTTTATTAAGAATAAGCTACAAAGTAAAAGTTAAATCTTTTTTTTTTTTTTTTTTTTTTTACAAGTAACCTCTTTGGTCATATACTTTATTAAATTTATTATAATTTGTTATAAGTAACGATTACAACATATTCAAATCTATACATAAACCTTAGGACTAATTTATCTACGAAGTATTCTTGACCTAATTTATACTACCCCATTATAGTTTTCTAATTAGAGTTTATGCTACAACTATTATTATTAGATCACTATCACTATATTCTCTACATCACTTATACTTACACAGAGATACTACTAGACAGGTACCATAGGCTACATGGGGTATCATCAATTCTCATGGATAACTTCCTGTTTAGTGTCTAGTCAGTTTCACTGCCTAACTCTATATCTCCTAGTTAGTACATTCATGACTAAAGCTTAGACCCGTAACTTGTTACTTCTTCTGCAGATCATGGAGATACCAGCGTTTTATGATGTATAACTGTGTTCATATGCTGTATGACTATCAATACCAGATACTTCTGTGTGTTGGTAAAATACAGGCTATGTTTCACAACTAAGGTTGCTTCCAACTAGATTTGTAATACATAGTACTACTTCCAACTTGCGTCTGCATTAGCTAGTGTTTAATGTTGGTATACCTTTGTACTCAGATATGTGATTACACTACCAGCTCAGTGCTTTCTGCCAATTTGGGTTTTTACGTATATCCTAGATAGTAGCTAACTCTCTATAGAACCAGGACCTTCTAATTCTAGCTTTCACATGTACCAGAGGTGTTCCACATCTAGTTAGAACAATTCTTTTCCACAGATTTCTATTATATTCACCACTTCGCTCATTACTCCAGCTCATGTTACCTTCGTGTCACCCTCCCAAGCAAGTTCCTAACTGCTGAGGATGTTAGTACTATCTAACTCTTCGAGAACTTATTCATGCAACACTTGTGTAATAGAACCTTCTGTGATACTGACTTTCACACATAATGCCAACTTGCTCTATAATATCGATCTTTTTCCAGAAATTCCTTTTCTAGAATCTTGTACTTCACATAGGTTTTACTATAGGGCTTCGCATTTGATTAATAGTTTTTATAAGAATTACAGAAACAAATACTTCCAACTGAACTCGAACCGTTAACCTTGTCTGTGGAGGGTTGAGAACTTAACCAACTAAGCTATAGGACCCAACCCTAAAAGTTAAATCTTTTACTTTGTCAATTGAATATAAAAAATTAATTAATATTATAATAAATATCAATATCTAGTAATTCAACAATTTGTTGTATTCACAAATCTAAATTACTATATTATTAACTAATTCAATTATTTTTATTTTAATAAAATTATTCTTAAATAGAAATTTTTTAAGTCAAAGAATTAGATTCAAGAAATATTAAAATTTATCATTATTATAATATAATAAATTTGAAGTAATTATACTTTTACAATTTTTAGATAATTATAATATACTAATTTAATATTATATTAATATTTTGATTTTTTTATCTGTACTAGTCTAATCTAATAATATTTAAGATCATAATATTAACTAATATATTTATCAAAAAAAGTAACTACAACAGATTAATTTTATATCTAAAGCAACTATAGCTATAATTAATTAATAATAGTAATAACTATTTTTTCTTGATATTTAATATTTAATGATTTTTTTTATTTATTCATCAAATGAAACAAAAAGATATTAGATTTATTATATGATATTACTAAAATAATTAGCATTCTTAATTAACTAAATTTTATTAATTAAAAAACTCTTTTCTATGTATATCAATTTTCAAAAAACATAAGCAATAAAAAGAAAACAAAAATACAAAGGCTACTATTCACCAAATATAATTAATTAATTAATACTACACAAAGTAGTTTTAAACCTTTACAGGAATACTAGTAGAAGGTAAACTAAATAGTCTTTTATATCTCCTATACCAAAAGCTCAAAATTAAAAAGAAAACAATAAACAACAACAACAACAAACCTAACACTCTCACTAAAAGAAGTAAGGCCTCTAAGCTTTTTACTAAGAAAACAACTATGGCTCATAATACTAGAAGCAAAAACAACTTTATTTTTTTTTTTTTTTTCGGCAGTCATGCCACAACTTTTGATTTATTAAGAAAAATTAAAGTATAAATCTATATATTCTTTACTATTCTCTAAGCTATATAATGCTAATTTAATCTTTAAAGTGTGACTAACCCGGTTGTCATTTAAGATACCTATGTTCGACCTGCTATAACAAATTTTGCTTCTTTTCTAAGCTCTTCTTTTTCTCAAAAGGAGATGCCCAAAAGTCACTAGCTAGGATTTGTAGCCTGTCATGACTGTCTTAGTACATTAACCAAGGTTTTGAGTAACCTGTATGAATCCAGATTTCTATTTCTCTGAAAGCTAATTCCTGCACTGAGAGATTGTTCTCTTTTTCTATTATTGTTGGATTCGTAGTTGTTCCTGTACTTTTTTCGCAAAAACAACTTTATTAATAACTCTATAGAAAAAAACAATAGTAATATATTTTTTACTTCTAATACTAAACAAAGGCATACAAATTTTTCATCCCAATTTTTAGAAAAAGTAGGCTTTCTGACTTATCTCTGACAAATTCAACTATGATACTACATGTTATATAATGATTAACAATACAAATACTAAATAACAACAACAATAATAACAACAGAACATATAACTCTAATATATACAGTAATACAAACTCTGCTATAAATAACAAATCAGCACAGATGATGAATAGAATATTAATAAATGACAACAAAGAATCTTCTAACTAAACAGGTATAGATAATACAAACAAAAATGAAGGTATTACAATATCTATTTCAAGCTCAAAACTATCATACAGTTAGATCTTACAACTCAATATTTATGAAGATCTAGAATATATTAATTTAACTATAGACTTAATAATAGAAGACTCCTTAAATAGACAAACAGAAGAGATTAGCTAGCTTTACCATATATTAGAGGCTTAAGAAAATAATTTGAAGAATGAATTTGAATACACAACTTGAATCAAAGATAAAATTATATCAGTACTAAACAATATAGCAGAAATTACTAAATTCTTCACATATAAGCTAACAACTAGACCTCTACAACACAACATTCCAAATACAATCTTTCTTAAGTTCAAATATTTAGATAAAGCTTTCTTTACAACCTTTACAGGTAACAAGAAAGTTATACCAGCTCACCAGATAGAATTCAATAAGCTTATGCAAGATGCAATCAATAATTATAAAACAAAAAATAAGATTATAATAACTACTAAAGAAATATGTAACAACATATAATATAAACTTTAGTAAAAACTTATCATTGATTATATTACTAGCTTAAACTTTAGAGAAATAAATAATTACCAAATAGTAAAAATAACTAAATACTATAGAAACTTTATCAAAGCAGATACTATTGAAGACCCAAAAGTAATACTTAAAGCAATTCAGAAAGCATGAATATTATTACTCATACCATTACCAGACATATATTAAGAAATCTCTACTGAAATTTCTAATCAACTACCTTTTGCTTTATCTATTCAAAAAAGATTTCAAACAAAAGAAATCATTAATATATTATAACAAATCTTTATATTTACAACTTTGCTAATAATATACTTTGTTACACTACTAGATCTACTAGCTAACTCAGATGATCTTCTATTAGAAATTAAAGATCTATTTTCCATTACAAGTCAGAAATAATTAAAATTCTTAAGTTTCTATAGAAACAAACTTATAGATCACTACAACTTCAAAAGACTACCTAGCTCATATTTCTAACTACTACTACCAAGAGAACAACTATCTACTACCTATTATGAACTTAATAGCAAAGTTAGATTTCTATTTCTACTAGACTTAGCTAACAGTGAATACTCTATACAAGAAATATGTATAATGCTACAAGAGTTCTATATCTTCAAAACTATATCAAACAACTTCTTTAAACAAAAACTATAGCTACCAAAAGATCTATCCTAAATCAAAATAAACAACACATTTATGTATCTAATTACTGATGATCTTTAAGCAAAAGAATTTCTACAAAAAGCAAATAACAAATATAGAGTTTGATTTTCTATCATAAGAATATCATAACAGCTAATCCAACTGACAAACCTAGGCTTCTAACTGATTCTCAACTTATCTCTAAATACAACTTAACTATTCTTATCACTTCATCTAGACAACTAATAGATATAGTAAAACTACTGAGACAAGATTACTACTTTACTAAACTTCCAACTGAGTAGATCTAATTTAAAGTACTACCAAATACTCAAACATTAGAAAAGGAACAAAACACCTAAATTAAACTACTAATTCCTACTACTCTTGTCAAACTACAAAACCAACTAGAAAAAAATAAAAAAGAAATTTATATCTCTCTTCCAATCATAAAACAAGAAGATATTACACCAACTCTAATTACTTTTAGAGAATACTTTACTATTCAAAATATTCCAGAATATCTACTTACTTATTACTCTTCCTAGAACCAACCTGAGATATTTTCAACTAAAAATCTCTATAGTTGATTACTCAAAAGAATTATCTACTAATATCAATAATAGCAACAACTATATTCTATATCTAAATAATATTAATATTACTACATATAATATACAGAATTTAAATGATAGATTAAAACTCCAACTTTGGCTAGAATACTACTATGAAAACAACTACTATATTATAAGTATGACAGAAATTAAGCTAGCAGAATCTATCTTATCAAACCTCTCACTACAAAATCTATACTATTATATCTATACTTCAAACTATGACCAAACAATAGCTAAAAAGCAGAAGTCTAGCCTAGGCATAGCAATTGCAATCACACCTTCTCTAAGTTCATATATATACAATAAAAAGAAAATACTAGAAATAGCAATTGCAATTGATTTTTTCTTTCTACAAAGATACTATCTCCGAGTTATCTTTATTTACTTTCCAAATAACAATAACTCTATACTATATCAGACACAAAATATAATACAAAAATGGATAGAAGAAGCAATGAACTCACAATATCATATAATTATCATGAGTAATTTTAATTTTGATCACTACAAATCATCTAAGAAGAAACCCACTATCTTTAACACAATGACTCATCACAATCTAATAAGCATTCTACAATACTACTATATATATAACTATACCTAGTCGAAACAAAACTCTTATAGCTAGATTGATGATATATAGTTTTCTAACTCATTTATCAACAATATTTCAAAATCCCAAATCATTTCAGCTAACAGAATTATAGATAGTGATCACAAGATTATTAATATTATTTGATATAATAATATCTTCATTTCTAATATAAGAAACAAGAACAGAAAGTGATTAGTTTTCAAATATGAGGATATAAACACAGACATCTGAGCAGATTTTACAAACAAAGTTGATAAGAACCTCGACCTAACAAAAATCTCTAATCTAAATATTAAAAATACCCAAGAGCTTAACAGACAATAGCATATATTCTATAATGTAATTAAAAAAGCTTCAACAAAACATATCCTAACTACTAAAACTCAACTCAAAATATACTATAGCTTCTTAACCAAAGCAACAAAACTTTACTAATCTTTTAAACACATAAACAAAATCATATGAGTTCTTAGTCAAACTACTGAATCTAGTAATAATAGAGATATTCAAAAAATTAATTAGGATATTGAATATATTAACAAAAATATGAAACAAATAATTAACTTTCTATTTGTAGAAGATCTAGATACAACAAATATAGATAATACTAGAATATAGTTTAAACAACTTCAAAAGACTATTCATCAAACTAGAAAAATTGAAAACAATATCACTCATAACAATAATATCAATTAACATATAAACAACAGATATGACAACTTTACAAACAACACAACAAAGATGATTAATAGTATACTATACTGACACACTGACCTAGTAACTTTTCACAATATTATATTACTAAATAAGATTATTACTAAACTACAAGAAATCAAAAAAGAAATCAAAAACTATTACAAAAATTGGACTAAACTTAACTCTTCTAACATACTTTGCTAGCAGCTATAGAAAGAAGAATATAACCCAGTGCTTAATATCATATCAGATCAACTTGACATATTAACTATATCTATAATTCTAAATGAACTTATAGATACAATTCACCTAGCTCCTCTTCACAAAGCAACTGGTCCACAGAATATTTCTAATGAAATGTTAAAACACTTAAACGATACACCTTTTCAACTCTTGCTTAAAATAATAAATGTATATATGAAACTACAAACGATACCAAAAATATGGAAACAGAGCAACATCTTCCTAATATTAAAGAAACTAATCTTCACAGGACAACTTAATTGTACTAGATCTATAACACTAATTGAATATATGAGGAAAATATTTACAAAAATAATTACTATATGACTAAACAAGGCCTTGACTAGATATCTAGCTCTATATCTATATAATCATGTTGCCCTTTCAAATACTTCTATAGCAATACTAATTCAAATACTAACGTATATTATTGAAGATGCATATATTAATGAAAAAGAATTATAGATGCTATCACAAGACATGTCCAATGCCTATGACTCAGTTCATCTTCCATTACTATATCTGGCTTTACTAAGAATTCATATACTAGAACAGATTACAAACTTAATTATTAACTTATTTACTGACAGAACTAACTAAGTTATCACAAATCTCAGACTTACAGATCTATATACTATACATAATAGGATCGACCAAAAAGAAACCATCACCTCCTTGCTTTAGCAAATCTACTATAACCTACTACTATCTAAAATTACTAAATTATTTAAAGGTTACACCCTTCAAACAAATATTCTTAAGCAAGATACTAATACTAATACTTTAATTAGTACAAACTTTACAATACTAGCATTCATAGATGACACAATCTGGTTAGCAGAATCCAAAAAACAACTTGAAGAAATTACTACTACTACAACTTCATTCTTCTTACTCACTAATATAACTGTTAACCTAACAAAATTAGTACTTGTAGTAATTACTAAGAGCAAGGACTCTCAAATCATTTTTGATCACACAACTATCAAAAGATTATATAGTAACCAGGCTTTTAGATTCCTAGGCTACTAGTTTTCAATAACAAAGAAATATACTCTATCATATAAAATCATTTTAGAAGAAGCTAACAACATACTAAACCTATTCTATAAAGCAAAAATCATTAACAAACAGGCTATATATATATTTTCTCAGTTATACTAACAAGAATTACATACTGAATACAAAATATTTTTCCTCTCGAATCCTTATACAACAAAATCATTTAACAATATATAATATTAGCTAAACATAAAGCTGAATTAGCTAAATCTGTACTCAACTCCACTATATACTACTACAATATTTACTTTCTCTGAACTGTTCAGGATATTCAGATACAACAACAGATTGCAATCCTCACAAGATACCTTAACCATCTACAATTTCACCTATCAGTATTTAAAGTTCGCTTTCAACAAATCCAAAATATAGCTGCTACAAATATATTCATATTATCTTATAATAATTTTACTGTAACCTCAAAAGAACAAAACATGACTACAACAAAAATAATTCAAAACATTCACTCATTCTCAATACAAATTACTAATAACTCCTACAATACTTGGCCAATTTTACTAACTAGCCCTATCACTCAATTAATCTAATTCTTAACCATATAGACTCATCACATAAAATCAAAGGAAGAATAGTCTGATGATTTTAGTGCAGTAGTTAGGTTACCAGACTGCTATGCAAGAGATTTGGGGTTCAAATCCTACTGTCGATGAATTTGAATAATTACCCAGACCTTTGTACCCAACTTACAGTAAACCCTGTTCATTTCTGGGGTTATAACTCTGTAAATCATATTGCACCAATATTATCTGAATATTAGAAGTATAACGTAACATTTGGAGAGACATAACATTACATGAATAAATCTTGATAGAATCTATGAGCAGAGGATCTATATAGTAGAAACCCTGAGTGGGTGAAGTAGTATAGCTTTCAACAGTTACACCAGCTAATACTTGATCCAGAAAGATACAGTGCTCAAAGACTTTAATCAGGTTAGGTATGCATAAGTCCGTATCGTAGTAGTGATCGCTGTATGTTACAGTAATACCAACTTGGCTTGGTAGCTAACTAGATTGAAAAGATCTAACTCGTAATAGGCCTCAGCAAGATCTGTAAATGATACTGGTCAAGAGCTACAGTAGAAACTGAGATCGTACAAATATCTACAAGGGTCTTAGCTAGGTGAATCTGTGAAATAGGTACAGACCACTCTAGTAGGTATGCCTCCAAGGTTAACTGGAGCTCTGCGGCTCATAATACATTAGGCATATGCATTCCGAGAGAACCTAAGCTATGCAGTAAATAGATCCATGGGTAAGCTGGCTGACTTAAGCAGTCAGCCATAGTAGTGATGCTAGTTTGGAATAGAGGAAAGGGTTAATGATCAGAGTATTTAAATAGGTAACTCACAGGCAGGTTGCAGATATAGCAGCATGTGTAGAACCAACAGATAGTCAATTGTCTGTATAGCAGACTACTTAAATTAGACAATGACTAAAGTTGTATATGTGGCTTGTTGTATACTCATTGTATAACTATAAAACTTTAGGAGTCTACTCATGTGGTAGCTCCGTAATAACAAATTAATAAAATCTAATCGGCAAAGGAAGCCACTTTAATAATAAAAAAAAATAAAATCAAAGGAAGTCTAAATAACCTAGGTCTTTATTATATTGAGCAATACCTAAACAAAGACCTCTCTAATAATATCAGCTAGAACCATCTTACACAAAATACTCAAAAAATATCTAGAGGCAGAGATCTGAAATAGTATAAAGCTATAACATATATTATTCAAAATATATACCATAATCAATTTACTCTCAAAGCAAATTTTTTAAATTATACTCCACTTGAAACCCTACTCTACAAAAAAGACTGAGTAGTAATTAAAACAAATACTAACAAACTTAGTAAAATATCATCAATTCATAACAACATAGCAACAATTAGATACTAGATTATGAACGATAATAGCAACAGACTTATAATGCTCAAGATACTCCTTAAACACAAAAAAACAAAAGCTGTATATTCTATATATATACACAACATATTAATAGAATACAGGTTGACTCTAATAGAATTCTTCGAGTTGATATAGATTCTATTAACCTATTACACTCTCAAACAAACTAACTACAAAAACCAAAAACAAATCTTATAATGAGAAATTCTAAAATGATAAGACCAAAACTCAAACTTAGCTATAATCTTATTTATGATGCAATATCAAACTTATCTATTGCACAATTTATGTGGCAAATACTAAATTAAAACAATAGCTTTCAAACTACAAACATTATCTTAACACTACAACAAGAACAAATACAAAACATACTAATACAGTTTGCTACCTGGACAATACCAAACACCTTGTTATAATTTCAACAAATAGTTAAAATATGGCTTACACTTAACAAGATTTTCTGCAATATATTAATATATATTATACTAACAAGACCTCCTGACACTTATATAGATATATTAACTGATAACAAAAACTTTTTAACTATAGCAAACAAAATCAACAATATTTCAACTTACCAATTACTAGAAATCTATAGACTAAATAATTAGTCCACTTGGCTTATATCTAAAGTCATAAATGAAAAAAAAATATAATCTAGCAATACATCTATGATTAACATATTAACAATCAAATACTAATGCCTAACTCAACTTATATTTTTAATATCAATTATTAAAATATGAAGAACGATACCTCTTATATCTCCTAGTCTAATACTATAATTGAATATAATTCTCATTATTTTATTAGATATTTAACTAATGCAAACTACCTCACAACTTGGTATTCACAGAACAGATCAGAAAAGTAGGACCAAATATGAGAAGAGATCAATTAGTCTATCTTCTACAAATTTCTAACTATAACAACAAACTAACTACAAGAAGTACAAACTCTAAACTATTACAACTTAAAGTATTTAAACTTAAGTTTCTACTAGATAAACTCCCTACATAAGCCAATCTTTTTAAAAGAAACCAATGCAAATACTCTGATAGCAAATGTAAAAGATGCTAATCTGAAATAGAAACAAACCTATATTGGATCTTATGTACTCAAAATAACTCTCAAATTGATAATATTATCTCTGAAACAGTTCAAAAAACTACTAAAAAGTTTGAGATACAAAATACAAAGAATATACTAGATATTGTAAACATATTCAAATCTAGACTAACTAATGACAACTCAGCTACTATACAAGGCCTACTGATATTTGACTAAGTCTAACAAATCAATACATATATAAAGAATTATAAAAAACAAAACAACTTAATAGCATATATCACACATAATATATCAAAAAATCTATACAAAAAAATATAGACTATATGATGCCAAGTACAATATCTAAATTAGGCTCAATAGCAAAACAACATAGCAGAACATTCTAACATATTCATTGCAAAAGAAGTCACAATACATAACCTAGACAATATGAAGAACAGGATACAAAACAAAATATCAACTTAGTCTAAAATATTTGTTAAATATAACATATCTCCTAACTATATAGAGAATATCATAGACTAAGTGAAGCTTTGACCCTTCTTAGCAAAGTTTAGATCACAAGTAAATTAGCCTGAGTCTTTAGTTTTAGGATTTAAATATATACTACACCAATTTTATTATAATATACTCATATATAAGAATTAATAAAAAAACTGAGACAAGATCTCACTTTTAAAAAAAATAAAAATAAAAAAATAAATTTTATTAATTATCAAAAATCTAGATAGAATATTCTGGTTTGATTATTGTTATAAATATGGAATTAAAGTTAAAAAAGAAAAAATTAAATATTTATGTATTATAAAAAATCTGTTAATATGAATAATTTTAATAGAATGTATTAAGTTAGCTATTGTTATTATTTAAGAATTAGTATTGAAATAGATAAGTATAAAGTATTTATACAGTATATTATTAAAAATTAACTAAAGCAAGTAATTCTAATAGAATTTTTAAAACTACTATTTGTTACAGATATAGAATTAGTATAGAATTTAATTAGAATAAATACTCTGATTAGATTTTAAAATAGACTAGTTGTTATTAAATTATTTATCTTAAATTAGAAACTTAAATATTTTCAAAACTATTTAATCTTTTAGAGAGTAGTTTTATGATTAATTATCAAGTTATATAAAATTTAGCAATTTATTAAATAATCTTTTTATTTTTTTATAATTTTAAATCAAATATCAAGTACTACAATATATTTTGTAAATTATAAAAAGTCTAATTAACTAAATTAAAATTTTGAATTATTTTTAGTTAGTAAACCTTTTAACTCAGTTGAGATTCTCAATAATAATTATTTATTTATTTTAGTACAATTAGTTAAAATAATGAAACTTTAAATTTATGGAGTTAACTATATATCACATCAGTGTGATACTCTTAATTGTCATGCTTTATTTTAATTGGCTAATCTTGCACTGTGTGATATTCTTATTTGTCACCTACTAATCAAATTTCAAAATCAGGTATAACGTAAAAAATATCTAAAAAGAAAATTTTTTTAAAAAATCTTTAATAGCTCAAAATTTTACATAGAAACAGCCTTTCGTGTTCTATCTAAAAAAATTCCTTGCAAAATTTTAATATAGAATATGCCTGCTCTAACTCTAAATTGAACCTGTCCTAACTCTAACTAAATCGAAATAAAATATTTTGTTTTGATTTTATGTTATATCTAAATTATGGTATGCAATATATAAGTATGTAGCATGGTGCGATATATACATTTATTCTAAATTTATTACTAAATTTTAATACTTATAATAAAATTATTTAATTTGATAAAAATTATAAAGTACTTTGCTTACTTTTTGGATTTTATTTAAATCTTATTTAAATTCAAAACTTTATTGAGAAGAATTTTATTGAAACTGAAAAAATTACAAATTTTATTATAATAATTCAAATCTATGAATATATTTTTTAAATACTAGATAATATTATATTTATATATATATATATAACAAAGTAAAAAATTTAAGTTTCATATAATCTAATTTATAATAAATTAATTTATATTTCTATACTTGCTATATTTTTATAATAAAATAATAAAATATAAATAAAATCATTTTGACAATGATCTCTAAAAAATCTAATATTATTCACTATTATAATATACTAATCTAATATATATTTTCTAGATATCTAAGATTTTGCTATAATACTACAATTCTATAATATCATATAAACTTATAATACCTGAGTATTACTAAAGAAAACTAGACTTCAGGTTTACAAGTTTATTTTATATTATTAAAATCTAATATATTTAGTTTGATAAATTATAAACTTAGTAAGGTTACTACAAATGTAAAGAGCAGATCAAAATTTGGAGTACACTTATAAAAATTCGAAATAGCATGATACACTGAGCTGGTAGTAGTAATACGAAATACAAGAGTACACCAGTCTACTAGAATACCAATTATATGGTAGTAATATCTTGTATTACGAAATTTATGACTGGAAGCAGCTTATGTTACAAAACATATCCTGGACCTCACCAACACATAGAAGTACCTGTAAACAGAAAATAATATATATACAATCTATATCTGATACTAAGTTTGGAGGAGATCTATATGCTGGCGATACTGTTGAAGTGATCACCTAAACGCTACCAAATTAGAAGTAACCATGAGGTTACGAATGCCTCAAGCCTAGCAATCACCAAATTGGGAGTCATTTATAAGGAGTATGGGAGATACAGTGAATATAGCATAGTAGTCATACTTGAGAAAAAGAGGTTATAGGAATCTAGGTAATACATAGTTGTAGGCTATGGACTACTCTAGTAGGTCTTGTACAAGAATAGATAGTGCATATAAATGTACTGTACGTTCTAAGCTTAACTTAGTAAATGTAGATTAGTTTGAAATTATAATGTAACAATTGTAATAGATAATTTAATTCGTAATAAATAAATTGAGCTGAGTACTTACCTTAACGTCAAAAAAAAAAAAATAAATAAATTATAAACTTTAAAGCTCAAAGTCTAGTCTATATATGAAAATTCTTGTTAATTACTTCAGATAAATTCTATCAACTAATTAGATTACTAGAATTAACTATATATACTATATATATAAATATAAAAAAAATTTGAGTATTATATAAATAGCATATTACTAATTATAGTATTCAGATATTCTGAAAATATATTTATGATATTTTTCTATAATTTAATAATTATCTCTAAATATTACTTAGTTATATCTATCTGAGTATTATCTAGTTAAATTTACTCAGATATTACCTGATTAAATCTACTTTAGTAGCTATAATTACTATTTAGATATCTGATTATTTGTGAATAACTTAGATAATATCTAATCTGAGTATAAGCACTAGTTTTATATTATTATTTTTTCTTTTAACAATTATACTTGCTTTATTTATGAAGCTATAAAGTTATAAATTAGATAGCTAATCTAAAAAAAACCTCTTATGTTATTTCTTATTTTTTGATAAGAAGTATTATCTGATACTCTTTTATGTACTCAGATATAATCTGTTATACTAGAAAACCTTTTTAACATAAAGAAAAAAAGAAAAGTTAAGAACTTTATCTGACTATATAAGAGTCAGACTATATAAAATATAATAAAATTATTATATCTAGTGAAAGTATTAAGCATATACTAGATAATAATTTAAGTTCAAAACTATACTAAGAAAAAACTTGTGAGCAAATTAAAAAACCTTAAAATAGTTAAAAAAATACAAAGAGCAAAAAGAAAAAAAAAACAAAAAAAAAAACAAAAATAACTTAATTCTAAACCTAACCTAATAAAGAATAAGAACTCAGACTAAGTATTTAAAAATTATATATACAACTTGTACTTATTTATATATATCTATATAGTTTTAAAATATCTATTTAGTTTTTGTTTATATGTGTAGAGCTTATTCTTATAATATTATAGTCTAAAATAATAGCCTAAACTATAATATGACTACATGTGTTTGTTGTTGTTATAACAATATAGCTACTCTTAAAATAGTAATGATATATATATTGATTATTAGTAAGAAGCAAGCTAGATTATTACTTTTTGTTTGAAAAAATTCTAAGTTTTGCCAGACTGCTAAAGCAGTCTCCAAAACTAACTTGCAGTATAGGAGATAAGAATAAATGATCCTAAAATAATTTGAAAAGTATAAAGAGAGTTATTATACTTAACTTTATTTGAGAATTTTTTCTAACTTTTATATTCTAAGAGCTTCTTTTAAATAATAAAATATTCTAAAGTATTAATAATCAATACTCTGCTTATAGTCTACTCTTTATCAACAAGATATATTTTACTAAACTTCTGGTTTCTTCAGTCTTATTTATGAATATTTTGTTTAAAGATAAAGTATATTTATATATATAAAAATCTTTTTTCTTTTCTACTATTTTTGGTTTTAAAGATCATTAAGAAGAGTTGAATATAAGTATCTCATTTTATATTATTAGTAATTAGATTTTAAAATACAAGATAATAATTATAAATATTATTATTAATTTACTTTAATTAATAAAATATAGTTGCAGCAAATTCAAGATTGTAGTTTATTTTGTTTTAGTATAGATAGAAAATATAATTTAAATAATAATTATATACTAATTTTAGTTTTTATAGTTAAAGATCAAGCTAGTTATAGTTTATTTATAGTAATTGAGTTTTCAAATAAAGAAAATTAATTTATTATTCATATTACTATTGAGGCTATTCAAAAAAATATACTATATACAAGGTCTGGCGATCTTAGTATAGTGGTTAGGTTGCCAGACCGCCATGCAAGAGGTCTGGGGTTCAAATCCCACTGTCGA
>CAJVPM010000434.1:0-17429 GCA_910592325.1 Scutellospora calospora | reverse complement strand
ACCGAAATCAGTAACTTATCGAATTCGGCGATCAAAATTTTATCAGTTGTCCCAGAATTTATGAGAACAGCTGTAAATATTTAAATTTATATATTTTATAGTTTCGGATTATAGGTTTTATAGCTTTAGGTTTTGGATTATAAGTTTCGGGATTTCGGGTTTCGTAGTTTCGGAAATTTTTTCTAAAATCCGAAACTAGTTTCGGGTAGGTTTCGTTTCGGATAACAAGTATACCTGTCGCGTAATCAACCAATAAAACTCGTATTAATATATAGACCCAAAAATTCAGGTTAGCAGGTTAGTAACCTTTTACATCCGTTTTTAGTTATTTTCGCAAATGTATCTACCACCTGAATGTGTTAACACTATGAAATACCCTGGTAAGATAACTTGTGACGGCGATTTCTTACAACAATCTTTATAATTTAACTTGTTTGTAAATATATATAGCCTTTTGGCAGAACACGAAGAATCCTTCGCTCAAAAACTTTTTAGAATTCCGACTTCAAATAGGTGATTTGGAAGATTCAGAAGTAGAACACAGGCGATATAATCTTGAACTAAATAATATTATTACATACTGTGATGAAACCACTGAAATCAGGAAGAGCTTTAGAATGGAAAGAAGATTTTAAGGCGAGAATACTTATTTTATTTATTTGGGCTGTTTCAGAGAAAGGCTATATGTTTCAACAGACTATTTTGTGGGTTGCTTACTCACACGGACACCTTATGAGTTGCTTACTTGTAAGGCAAGAGTTGCTTACTCGTCCGTTGTGGTCTTCGGATTGCTTATTCGCACAGACACCTTGTGAGTTGCTTACTTGCAAGGCAAAAGTTGCTTACTTGTTCTGTGGCTTGAGCATGCAGTACTACTTTACATGTTGTGTTTGATTAATTCTATATTCTGTTAATTAATTCTATAATCTAATTTTCCATAATAAGAACGATAAAAAGTCGAAGCCGATAAAACTCTTTTGGCATAAACAAGATATTATTCTGGAATCTGAGATAATAGATGATTGCAATGGGTAGGTTGACTTTATAAGAATTATTTCGAGCCAATATTATTTCTAAACATTATGTTTATTTTCAGAAAGAAGGGATAATGGAGTTCGAAAATATAGGTCTCTGCCATCTTAAAGAGGCCTCGTCTGCTGTGCAAAAAAAACAGGCTTTAAGTTATACGTCTAACAGACTACAATATACACCAACACACAGGATAAACCTCCAATTGTTTAAGGTCAAAGATAACTTATTCGAATGATCACGCCTGACTCGATATTAAAGATGTTTAATATTTCTTAATTGCATTGTAGCTATTTGTTGAAGCTACATCTACTCAGGACAAAGACATTAGATCTACAACGCATAAAGAGAATAAGGACCGCCAAACGGAAACATGAAGATTTTAATTCAAGATTGCTGGGGACTATCGTAACTGAAGAAGATAGTGATGAAGGTGAAGGTGATGAAAAAAAAGAGCTGGAGTCGTCTGATGATGAAGAACATGAAATTATCGTCAACGAAAATTTTCTAACCTTTGACGAAGCAGTTCAAAGATTCGGCAGTGTTTTCATTTCAATGTGCTGGTAAGATGTGTTTGTACTATTTTGTATTAATGAATTTTATTGGTTGTATTTATTAACGCTTAATATTTATTACTGCATTAGGATTACATAGCAAACTTCTTGCTGTGGATCTGCTTGATGATGGTCTGTATTTTGGTCTGGATGGACCCACCTTCAAGTTTCCTTCACAATTATTCAATATAAAGGTTCTACGCTACGAAATTAGAAGTATTATACTTCTTCAAGGTAAAAGAAAAAACTATATAATTGTTTTTTTAAATGGAGATATAAATCTCATGTTATTCTTGCCAATTATAGGAACGTATAATGCAGAAGGTTACTGTGATTTTACGATACAGATAAATCCATATAAAGAAATTTTTTATTATGTTGATGAGTAACAACTGGAACCAAAACATAAAAAGATCAAATTCATTAGATCAACATATTTCACACCACGAGGACGCAGTCAAAGATGAAGTTTTTATTAGTCATTATTTGATACTGTATTTATATTAACCTATACTGCACTTACGAATTCAAGTTTATATAAATGGCATAATTTTATAAATTTGTCGTCCTTAATTTTGATCACATTATGTCGAATACGTAATTATTCGTTCGCTTAATTATTTTTGTCATATAAAGCATAGTTTTTAAATATAAAATAAAATAAAATCGAATCTAAATTTTATAACATACTACTGGACTAAAAATGGTTAAAAAAAGAAAGTTGAAAGTGGAAAAGGACGTTACAAATGCAAAGCATGCGGTAAGGAAGCAGCAAAAGATTACAGAAGCATTTGGATATATGTTCTTTGCGTAAATGAAGCTTCAAATGTTAATAAGAAACGAAAACAATCAATATCAGATAATAGTGATCATGATCAGAGTGAATTAGAATCACGAAGTAAAAATAATCACAAAACAAAATTAATATGTTTGCAAAATCTTCATTTCGTTACCCGCTTTATATTTAAATTTAACGATATTGTAACGGATGTCTTAAATAAATCTAATGTATGTAATCCCGGTACTTTATATCGATTTACTGAAACTTATGTAAAATTACAATTGTAATTTTCGTAATACAACCCTATCTATTGTTGGAATGTGAATTGGTGTCCCGGTCCAAGTCACGAGTTTCTTATTTTTTTTTTTAATATTATTTGTGCTGAAATTTGGATGATCATGAAATTAACGCATCTGATTGGTTAGGGTTAGGGTGATTAGCCAATGGGGTTTTTAGATTTCACGATCATCCCCGACATTATTTATTTGAATATTTATAACTATAACCGGTGGTGATAATCACCGGTGTGTAATTAGCCAATAAATTTGCAAAAAAACATGCTAATTTCTCAAGAATTCGCCTATGAAACCACGCCCAAGTCTTGTCCCGTAATAGTAAAGTTTCATACTACAAATTAAGAGAAGGACTGCCGAATTAGTAAAACAATTACCCCTATATTGTTCAATAATAATAAACTCCAATCATAAAGAAAACTAAATCACATGCCACGTGACCCAGAAAAACCAACAGCGAAAGAACTGTATAAAGTGTTAAGAACGGAAACAATTAGAAGTAAAGGTCAAGAACAAGAGAACACTTACCACTAAGAATCCAAGAAATCCTCAAGCAACCCTAGATTCGGACCAAGTCTTTCCACGCCTCATTCGACGCCTTCCACTTAGGGTTAATTGCTGGATTTGTGGTGATTATCCATAAACCCGACTCCTTGTGTGACATAATCTCCGGACGAGTTTCGATCTAGGACCAGTTTAGACCTTTTCAGTGTATATATTTTTTTGTTACAATAAATTACAAATTTGAACACGCGTGGGACGGACAAAAAATTTCCAAATTACATTTCTGATATAACAAACATAATTTCTATGTAGGTACATCAAAAAAGTAATTTCTTGTGATCGAAATGCATCAAAAACGTAATTTTTGTATCACTTGACGACACTTAGGGTCCTCCGCTACGCTCCGGCCAATCATTTATGTCATTTTAACAAGTACCGCGATATGGTTTATATAAGAAAAATCTAACCGCGACTACACTGCGATAAAATTCTGTTAAAAGTGGACATATAAATAAACATTTTTTTATTTTTTCCGATATGGATTGATTTATTATTACAGTATTATGAAATTTATTACAAAGAATGTAACCCGAGTTCACAGTGTCACATAATGATAGCGCAGTATCACTTATAACTGCAACTACTATATATTCAATGTCATCCTTAGTTTTAAAATTGCCGATGTAGAAATACTTAATTGTTGTATTATTAATTGCTCTATGCTGTTATTATTCCCGCTGATACCATTAAAAAGTTTATAAAATTTTGAATTGAGTCAGAAATATAAGTGGCATTTAGGGATGAGCAAAGTAATTTATTAAGTAATCAATACGTATTTTTTATCGTTTAAATAATATTAAGCAAATTCTTATTTGTTACTATCACATGACGATAACGGTAAGAAATGATTAATTAAAGCTGAGATTAAATAAACATGTAAATTTTTGTCGTTGAAAATAGAATTATCGTAGAATGACTTATTATTACTTAATGTTCAAAAAATTAGATAATGTTAAGTAATATTAAATAAGAATACAAATAAATTTGCCCATCTCTAGTGGCATGAGCTAATTGACCGACTTTGGTTAGAGTACTTATTTCTGAAAAATGGCTCACAAATAAGTTATAAGCCTTGTGGTTCAGATATATCTTTGTTATATATATCATGATAAATTTTGTTAAACTATTATTACAGTACTGCTAAATCGCTAATTCTGATTTATTATCTGTGACTCCTTTAGAAAATTATCACATTCACATATTCCATCTGCTACTTTTTGCATGTTTTGTGTGAATGGTGATTACATTCGTCACAAACCCCTTTTTTTTTCACAAGTTCGAAAAAAGATATATATTGTTAACTGTAAATGTCTGGCTTCGAGTGATGAAGTCACGAGAAGGCGGTATATATCACAGAAAAAATAGTTAACTATTATGTTCTGGACGAGACTTGCAAGTGGACAGGGGACATGCCATTTTTTTGAAGAAATTTTGTTTTCTTTACGTGTGTGTGTTATTCTGATCTTTCATTGTAATATATTAACAGAAAAAAATATAACGTGGCAAAATTTTTTTATCATGTGTCTTATATAAGTATACACACGATTAAATTTTATTATAGATTGTGACAGCTTGTCATAACGTCACGTGACTACATGATGTATCTTTTAAATTATATAATCCTAAATAAATAAATAAATAAGAATTTAACTTTAAATAACCAGCGGTGATCATCACCGCTGTATAATTAGCCAATAACGATAAAACAATAAAAAAATTTCATTTCATTTACTTTAGGGTTAGGGCGAGGCCTAGGATTTTAACAAAATGTTATATATATGCAAATTTTAGCAAGAAATTTTTTTTGTTAGAACGTCGAAGGTGGTTTCATAGGCGAATTCTTGAGATTTTAGCATTTTTTTAAAAAAAAATCAATTTGCACGTTACACCTGATTTTGCAAATTTATTGGCTAATTACATACCAGTGACGGTTATAGTTATCAATATTCAAAATAAAAATTTGTGAAGAAAAAAATTAAAAAAATTACTATTTATCGCCACTGGTGGTCATCAGAATTTTGTGTATAACATTTAAATCAAAAAACGATAAACCAAAAAAAAAATCAATTTCATATACTTTAGGGTTAGGGCGAGGCCTGTATGGTAGCAGGTAACTTAAATGGATAAGGTTTGGCCTGAGTCTTGAGAGAACGTAATTGAGTGACCCAAAGTGCACCATCTTTAGTTGCAATACAAATGGCATCATCTCGTTTAGCGAGAATCTTTCCAGGACAAGCTATCAAATCTTTGTTTTTTCATTATGACAATCATACAAGAATCTTGTAATTTTTTGACCATTAAGATCAATCTCAGCTTTAACTCCAGGCTGACTATCAGCTGCACGTATTTTTCTTAAAATAAATTCTGTAGTATCCATTTCCCAATTTATTTGTCTAAGAGAATGTGATTGTCTAATAGTTTCATGAAGTTTACCTTTCACTGAAGCATTAGAATAATTTAATAACTCAGGTTTAAAATCATTCAACTGAAACTTTTTAATGCATTCAAGTACCAGCCTCGCTGCAGTATTAATAACATGGGAATTATACAAATGAGTTTTAGTAATAATTTTTGGAACGAAAAAATTTTCACTTGCCCAAATGGGTCCTGCGTCCATTTCCTTATCAGCCTCATCTTTTTTATTAATAATAGCCCAATCTAATGAAGAAGGACCTCTATCACCCTTAATTCCAGGATGAACCATAAGACACTTTACTTTAGTATAGATATCCTCAGGTATGGCTTTCATAAGCGTTGGACAAATAATTAAATCAGGTTTGTGCTGCGCAAAAGCAGAACGCATTGCATCATCTGAATCGGCAATTTGAATGTT
Source organism: Scutellospora calospora (assembly GCA_910592325.1). Taxonomy (NCBI): domain Eukaryota; kingdom Fungi; phylum Glomeromycota; class Glomeromycetes; order Diversisporales; family Gigasporaceae; genus Scutellospora; species Scutellospora calospora. The sequence goes on along the minus strand of CAJVPM010000434.1, from coordinate 11,375 downwards.
GCCACGTGTCCAAGGCGAAGTAATTTATTTTTTATTCTCTGTGTCATACCATTATAAGCAGAAGAAAGCAATAAAAAGTTTAATTTTTTCTTACTTTTTTCAATTGCTTTATCAGAATATTTTTTACTACTAGCTATACTAATTTTTTCAACCTTTTCATTAGAATATTTTTGTCTTATTATCTGAGATAGATTCAAAGGTGGTAATCCACTTTGTAAAATGCTTGCATTAACAGCATTAAAAGCCAATGAAGAAACTGTAAGCAAACCAACTCCTGATGGCACTGGAGTATAATGTTTACATATTTCATATGTTGAATGATCTACATCACCTACAATTTTTGAATTTCCATTAATAAAGTTTGATGGTATTCTATTAATACCTGCATCAATTACAATAGCACCAGGTTTAACGAAATCATCGGAACATGAAGCGCTTTACCAATAGCAACGATTAAAATATCTGCTTTTTTAGTAAAATTTTTTATATTTTCCGTGTGTATATCACATATCGTTACGGTAGCATTATACGGATGATTCATTAACATACAAGCAAGTGGTCGTCCTACAAGCTGACCTTTACCCATAATTACAATATGCTTACCCTCTGTTGAAATGTTATAATAGTCGAAAATACTACAAATACCAAGTGGTGTAGCAGGTTTTAGGCCTTTTTCCAAATCAAATAAATTACCCATTGAACCCGTAGTTAACCCATCAATGTCTTTATGAGTAGGAATTGTATTTAAAAGATTATTTTGATTTACTGAGAAACCAAGTGGAAATGGTAATTGTAAAATTATACCAGTATTGTTATGATCATTACCTAATTCTTTAATGAGCTCTTTAATTTGTGTTTCATTATATTGTGGTGAAATTTTAATTAATTGCATAGGAATATTAAGTTGTTCAAAAATTTTACGCTTTTTAGCTACGTAATTAGCACTATCTATTCTCGCTTTCCCTGCAGAATTTGTCGGTAAGATTACACTAACTTTGGGTTGAGCATTTAAAGTTTTCTTGGCTTCTATAGCCGTGTTCTTAATAGCATCGGCAACAGTGAAACAATCAAGTATCTTTTGGTAATTAGTATGATTTGGTAGTCTTTTTAACATAATGTGAAAGTAGAGTAGTGGTAAAAAATTTTTAACTTTTTAATTTTATTCGGACACGAATAGCTGTATTACTTATAGGAAATTTTTATTCACAATCCTCGAATAAGTTCACAATGTCCAGATTAGGAATGTAAAATCAAACCCAAATAAAGAATAGTTACATTTCTATTGCTATCCAATTTTTATTTTTTTTATCAAAATGACGCCTCGATTGATATGTTATCGATTTTGAGCTTGTTGGAATCGTCTCATCGAGGCGGCCATTTTGGTAGCAAAGCCATCCAAAACGGTCTGGTGAGTCAAAAGTTATTTACTGTAAAGGATATATGGGCCTTTGCAGTAGAAAGGGCGGATACTAAAATATATCACATTTTGAGATAATTGAGTGACGTGCTTGGCCTTAGGCAGCCTTGTATAATTTTTCTTTTACATTATCTCGATTTCCATTATGCAAATCGACTTTCATTTATAATTGAAAATGTCAATCATGTCGAAATTTATCTGAATCTAATAAAAAACTCATTTTTCACTTTTGGGGTAGTTTCCGCCCATTCTACTGCAAAGTCCCCATACATTAATATTAATAATTCCAAAAATGAACACGACAAATACCTTATATATTCCTTGGAGCCTAACGTCCTGTGATTTTTTCACTGATATTGTTTTTAAAAACTTTCTTCTCATTAAAGTTTTTTTTTACACATGACAATTTTACTGATCTATAGAAGAAAGAAAAGGTCTTAAGGTCAACATCACGAACGACCATTAGGTTACTACACAATTTCTGAAATAGTTATTCTGTTTATCCAAACTCAGTTCGTCCCTGTTCGAAATTTGAACAAGTTTAACTCGAGTTTTTTGATCATGTTAATTTAATTATGTAAAGATTAACCACATCGTGCTTGATTGAGTTTGAAATCCATCTTAAGAGCAAAAAGCTTCAATTAAACTTTTAAATATTTTTTTTTTTTTTTTAAAAAAAAAAAATCAAATTTTAATACAGTAAGCACGAGTTTCAAACTAACATACTTGGAAATCATAATTTATAGTAAATGTATATAAACAAATTTAAAGCATAGTTTAAAAACTCCCTAAATCTAAGTCTCAACTACTGGGTCCTTAGTCCAGACTAGTGATGTGCCATTTATATGATACTCGAATTTTTTTCGCGTACAATACGTATAAGAGTGCATCTATGTTAGGGCTGTTAATCAATCCGGTCCAGATGGTCCATCCAAGGATCGGGTCAGTCCAGTCCTTCTTAGGATGGATCGTAAGGACTATCGGTCCCAATATTAGATATTATCGTTATTAATTATACAAAGTATTTACTAAATTAGGGCTGTTAATCGAACTGGTCCGGAATAACGATCCTTTGATCAGGCCGGTCCAGTTCTTTTTAGGATTGATCGAAAGGATTGTTGGTCCTAATAGTAAATATCAAATAATATATATTATTTTGATAATACGCATTTTAAACCAACTATAAAATGTTGTTTTTAGTTAAAAGATTTATATTGACAATTACGAGCCTCTTAGTTTGTTAAACAAGATTAAACTATAAAATATGGGTGTCTGAAATCAATTTTATAGTGTGAGACCCGAAGAATGGTTAGATAGGGTCCGGAATGGTATAACGTGACCCGGGTCATGGGGATGACGATTACATAAATTACATAAATTGCATAAATTACATTTATTGCATTTATTAGTTTTATGACATTTATGTAATAAATTAGATTTATTGGATTTATTGAACATTAAATATCATTATAAATAAAGGCCGTGAAGGCCCAACTAGAATAATAAGTTTCGTACTGCAATATCTCCCTCACTAAATAAATAACTTCTCCTACCTAACCCACACTTTCCTTAATTACCCTCTCCGATATTATACTAAGTGGCATAGTAGGATTATCTTCACGAAGCCCATAGATTAATCCATGATTACCGTACCCCTCCCCGAAGTGATAATTGACCTGTCCCTTAGTAGTAGAAAAGATGACCTAAGCTTTAGAACATCCGCCTGCCAAATCTAACCGCCTCTTTCGATATGGTCGTCCGGTTGCTGATCAATTATAAGATCTATTTGGTCCCGGTGACCAAACCGCCCGTTCTCAATAGAAACGGACATGATTCATTAAATAGCATTTATTATTCCTTAAACTGTATTCCAGGCAAATTTTCCTGGAAAAACATAGTAGCATGTGAAAATCTACAGACGAAGGGATAGAATTTATTATGATCCATCAGGAATCTGATCACTGTTTCTGAAAAGCAGAGCCGGCAATACCCCAAATTACAGGTTTTCGCTTTGCAGCACTCATAATAAAAAAGGGCTGCTGTTAACATTAAAATAGGGAACTTTGTTGATCTACAACCTGCACCGTATTTGCATGAAATAACGCTTATGGCGTTATTTTTTTGAAATGAGCTAATAATTAATTTGGCTAAATTTGGCTAATTTATTTTGAGAATTAAATTCATGCTGGCCAATAAATTTATAAATTCTCACGGATCTATATGACAATTGATTTGTTCACTTTCTATATTTATCTTTCACATTAAATTTATCGTTATTACGAGTAATCGTAATTAATTACAGTTAAAAAGATAAACTATTTATTTTCTAAACTATATTCCTCTATTATATTTATAAATAAAATAAACTTGATATAAAAGATAGTAATATTGGTAATTTTTAAAAATTTCATCATACTGAATAGCATAATTCAAATGCTATTCAAACTGTTATTCGAACTGCTATTCAACACTATTATGAACCTGTATGTCCGCAAAATGTATTGAGATTTTTAATAAATGTCACATGAATTTTTGTAGCTGTAAATAAACAACATGATATAATAAAGAGATTACGTAGCACAAGTGTAAACTTAGAAATTATAGATAACGATAATGCCAAATGAAATCTTTAACGTTAAATAAAGTTTTGCATATTTAACCATTTTAGTCTTACAGGTTTAATCAAATAAGCTTCTAGAAATAAATTATATTAAATAAAATTTTATCGAATATATAAAAATATTTTTTACAAGTTTTTATTCACATATAAAGTAGTTCTTGTAGCAAAGCCACGAGCAAACCAATAGTTAATTTATATTTGTTATTATAAAAAAAACCAATATCGATATCGTTAAAACTCGGTATTTAAGATGTATTCTGGTATTTTTTAAAACAAAACTGCAATATAGACAGACATTGCATATTGGCGTAACATACTTAGCTATGATTATTCACATATTTAGATTCTTATTGAACAAAACCGTCAGCGCGCGCGTAAAATAGAAATGAATAATTTGATTGGCCAATAAATGCAGGCAATATTTGCATTAACGTTAAAAATTATAGAAAATTGTACGATTATTGTGAAAAAAAAAAGAAATCGCATGATTTTTAGGCGATTTCTAAGTGATTTCTGATTTCTTAAAACAACTCCGATATCTAGGTATGAAATTGTCATATCGGAGTTGTTTTAAAAAATCAGAAATCACTTAAAATCGCCTAAACATCGTGCACAATTACTGAATTACAATACCCTTTCAAATAAATATTTGATTTGGAGAGCACATAGATTTCACCTAACAACTAAAGTGCTATTTCTAAATTCTAGGCAAATGAACGAATGATTTTGCCATCTATATTACCTAATTCATTAAAAAACCTGAAGATTATTTAGATTTTTACTTTATATTTTATTTATACAAAAATAAGGAATGAAATTGTACAATATTTAGATGCTTAATGCTGATACAAGATATTTATGGATTTATTTGTCTATTAGTTAATGTTAAAGGGGATTTGGTAACGAATGCCCACCTCTTTTCATGAAAGTTATTGCGATTTTTAAACATGTCTTTATACATCTCTTCTAATTCATGTTTTTCATATTCGTCCAACGACTTTGCTGATTCATCACTCATACGAATTGTTTCTTTGTTTTCGATAAATTTCTCAACTTTTGCAGTATCAGCCATGATAGTGTTCATGAATCTCTTAACGTCATCCAAAAAACTTAGCTCTTGCTGTGTTAAATTATCAAGTAGACCAATTTCAATTGCTTCAACGGCAAGTATTGGTTTGGGATTTTCTTTAAGTTGTTTTAATATAAACGTGTCTATGCGTTTAGATGCCGTATAAGTATGTAATTCTGAGCCATATAGACCCATATTCTTATAATGGGGATTTAAAACAACCCCTGATTTAGCAAATGAAAAATCAGTCGCAAGTCCTAAATAAACACCTCCTGCACCAGCATTAGCTTGTATTGCTGCTACCGTTATAATTTTAGTAAGGTTAATTATTTCTTTAACCACTTCGTTTATTGCTTTAATATTTTTCCATCCCTCTATGCTTGGATCAACGGCATTTTGAATAACGTTCAGGTTAATACCATTCGACCAATTATTTGCACTACCTGCAAGGATTAACCCTTTAATAGGCATCTTTTGGCAAAGTTTAATTGCCTTTAAAAGTCTTTCACATTGTGATGTACTCATAGCCCCATTATAAAAATTAAAATGTAAGACACCATAAGAACCAAATGATTCAAAACTTATCTCTTGAAAGGTATCAAGAGTTGGTGTAGTAAGCATTTGTTGTTCGGGATTAATCGTAGGGATGTTTTCTGATAATTCACCTAATTGTATGGTAGCAGGTAACTTAAATGGATAAGGTTTGGCCTGAGTCTTGAGAGAACGTAATTGAGTGACCCAAAGTGCACCATCTTTAGTTGCAATACAAATGGCATCATCTCGTTTAGCGAGAATCTTTCCAGGACAAGCTATCAAATCTTTGTTTTTTCATTATGACAATCATACAAGAATCTTGTAATTTTTTGACCATTAAGATCAATCTCAGCTTTAACTCCAGGCTGACTATCAGCTGCACGTATTTTTCTTAAAATAAATTCTGTAGTATCCATTTCCCAATTTATTTGTCTAAGAGAATGTGATTGTCTAATAGTTTCATGAAGTTTACCTTTCACTGAAGCATTAGAATAATTTAATAACTCAGGTTTAAAATCATTCAACTGAAACTTTTTAATGCATTCAAGTACCAGCCTCGCTGCAGTATTAATAACATGGGAATTATACAAATGAGTTTTAGTAATAATTTTTGGAACGAAAAAATTTTCACTTGCCCAAATGGGTCCTGCGTCCATTTCCTTATCAGCCTCATCTTTTTTATTAATAATAGCCCAATCTAATGAAGAAGGACCTCTATCACCCTTAATTCCAGGATGAACCATAAGACACTTTACTTTAGTATAGATATCCTCAGGTATGGCTTTCATAAGCGTTGGACAAATAATTAAATCAGGTTTGTGCTGCGCAAAAGCAGAACGCATTGCATCATCTGAATCGGCAATTTGAATGTTGCCACGTGTCCAAGGCGAAGTAATTTATTTTTTATTCTCTGTGTCATACCATTATAAGCAGAAGAAAGCAATAAAAAGTTTAATTTTTTCTTACTTTTTTCAATTGCTTTATCAGAATATTTTTTACTACTAGCTATACTAATTTTTTCAACCTTTTCATTAGAATATTTTTGTCTTATTATCTGAGATAGATTCAAAGGTGGTAATCCACTTTGTAAAATGCTTGCATTAACAGCATTAAAAGCCAATGAAGAAACTGTAAGCAAACCAACTCCTGATGGCACTGGAGTATAATGTTTACATATTTCATATGTTGAATGATCTACATCACCTACAATTTTTGAATTTCCATTAATAAAGTTTGATGGTATTCTATTAATACCTGCATCAATTACAATAGCACCAGGTTTAACGAAATCATCGGAACATGAAGCGCTTTACCAATAGCAACGATTAAAATATCTGCTTTTTTAGTAAAATTTTTTATATTTTCCGTGTGTATATCACATATCGTTACGGTAGCATTATACGGATGATTCATTAACATACAAGCAAGTGGTCGTCCTACAAGCTGACCTTTACCCATAATTACAATATGCTTACCCTCTGTTGAAATGTTATAATAGTCGAAAATACTACAAATACCAAGTGGTGTAGCAGGTTTTAGGCCTTTTTCCAAATCAAATAAATTACCCATTGAACCCGTAGTTAACCCATCAATGTCTTTATGAGTAGGAATTGTATTTAAAAGATTATTTTGATTTACTGAGAAACCAAGTGGAAATGGTAATTGTAAAATTATACCAGTATTGTTATGATCATTACCTAATTCTTTAATGAGCTCTTTAATTTGTGTTTCATTATATTGTGGTGAAATTTTAATTAATTGCATAGGAATATTAAGTTGTTCAAAAATTTTACGCTTTTTAGCTACGTAATTAGCACTATCTATTCTCGCTTTCCCTGCAGAATTTGTCGGTAAGATTACACTAACTTTGGGTTGAGCATTTAAAGTTTTCTTGGCTTCTATAGCCGTGTTCTTAATAGCATCGGCAACAGTGAAACAATCAAGTATCTTTTGGTAATTAGTATGATTTGGTAGTCTTTTTAACATAATGTGAAAGTAGAGTAGTGGTAAAAAATTTTTAACTTTTTAATTTTATTCGGACGCGAACTGCTGTTTTATTTATATGAATTTTGAATGTATATAATCTCGAGACAAAAGTTTACGATACTTGAAAATTGTATTCATTGTCCATATCGTATGTTAATTCAAAGCCACAATGAAAACAGACAAAAAATGTAAATAATATAACTACAAACAAAATATAAACAAATAAAGGAGGAATGAATTATTACTATATATGTTAACTTAAGGTTACGTTCGTTTAACCATTCTATTTTTAAAATTTTTCCTTTTGATCTGAAAACAGTCTTGGTTCCACTCTGTGTAATATACAACTTTCAAATGTTCATTTCACTTTGCGTGATAATTTAAAATATTTTAGTAAATAAATTGTCATGTTTGCGATGTCAGACTTGTCGGGCAAAACAATTTCAATACCGGTATATGACCATTATTATGCCTTTCCCCATAGCGTTAGCGTTAGTATTTCTATCGTTATAATTACGATCTAAAAATGATGGACGATGCTAAACCCAGAGATGCAAATGGGAAAATTACCAAAATTATGATATTGATCCAACCTACAGAAAAGTTATTTGGCCTAAGTCTACGGGAAATGACACGACAATGATCACGCATTAAATTGTACGATATCAGATGATGAATTAGATAGTATATTCGTTTGATGGGATAAGATGCGCATTAATTTGCATTGCCTCTAGCGAGAAGCGGTTTGTATTATAATTTCTGACAACGAATATCACGACAAACAAAATCGGCCAGAACTAACCCATATAACCCTTATGCTGGCTTTGTCAAGGTTATTTCCCTATCGGGAAATAGCTGTCTGATTATTACGTAGCTTGTTTAATTTAAAAGCTTCGGTGTTACTATAGGGTGTTCAACACTCTAATAAATCAAACAATAGTTAGGGTACTATATTTTCTGATTTTTTAAAGGTTGCGAATTTATATATGAATTCGCACTGATTTAGGCACATTTTTTTTTGCAAAACCGGCTCTATTACAGTGTAGAGCTAGTCTAGAGCTATAGTTTAAAAAAAAAATACGATGCAATTTTGTCTGGTAGGTGGTTAACTTAAATCAGTGCGAATTCATATACAAATTCGTATGTGAAATCAACCTTTAAAAAATCCAAACATATGTACAGTACCCTAACTATTATTTGTTGTTGAACACCCTAGTGTTACTATCTTAACTGCTTCGCATCAAGAATTACACATTATTTTGGATTTATCGATATATACTTAGCCTTTTCCATATATAGTTAGTTCCATTATTTGTTTATTGTACGAAATCAGTGTTATTTTGTTTTTACCGTTACTTTTTTTTTTCTTTTCGATTCCTGATTTTTAACCTTTTTTTTTCTCGCTGATCCTTTGCTACAGTAATTTATCATTATTATTTTTAGAGTCTTTTATGTCGTAACGATACAGCGTATAGTAATCGACGGAGGTTGGTGGGAAAAAATTTTATTACATGACGACGATTTCAAAAACGTTCGCTACGCGCTACACAATTATTCGTATTTTTATATTGCCACGGGCTAAAAAACGTAACCCACAAAAAACGTGACATACGTAGTAGATCGATCGACCGTATACACCCGGAAATTAGTTAAAACTCACATGCATGTATAGTCGATCAAATCATGCACCAAATAATGTAAGAACACCACAACCACGACGTTTGGGAGCCAAGAAGAAAACTGATAAGCAAATAATCGGGTTGAGAGAATCGAAATAAAAAATCCGATAAGACCAATCTAAAAAAGGATAAAGCAAGGAGAACTTGCCCGCGAAGTCCCGGGATATAATTGAAGTGGTGAGAAGGACGAAAGAAACCTAAAAATAAATCAACAAGGAAAATGAATGAGGTCTAAAAATAAAATAAAATAAAACTTACCCGAAAAAGGAAGAGATAAGTAAAGTGGCGGGCATGATCATAAGAATCATATGAATGCGCGAAGTTCGAAGGCGATAGAAGGTCAATAAATGAATGAGACGGTTGGATTAAAAATAGGAAAACTTGAATAAAGAATCCATCTTACAAACGCCCAAAATGTTTAAAGTAAGGCCGAAAGATTCCGAAGTCCCTATAAATATAAAACAAAAATAAAACTTACTCACCCCTATAAGAAAGAGGCACGGAAAAACAGGTAAAGTCACTGGTTTGAGTGGCACGGATTGTTACGGAATCGATGGACCGTATACCGTGTCAAAGTGCACGTGGAAATACTTAGAGCGACGTGTTTTTTGCAGCACTTTACTAAGTAGGGTTGTTGGCACGGAAAAATTTTTGGGCATGCCCTTTCGGGTATGCCTTGCCCAAAGGCATGCCTCTCATATCGTGTCCAGGGCATGCCTTCTATATTGTTACGGGGGAAAACGGCGAGTCAGTTGCTTGACGAAACAAGTATAGTGGACATTTGATTTGATTGGTTAATAAATGTAAACAATAAATGTGATCACTAACCAATCAAATCAATTACAGAATCTAATATGCGAGTAACTAGGCTCTGAAAGAATAACAACAAGATTTTAGAGCCTTTTTTGATATATTTGAATAGAATTAGTATATAAAGAAGTCTAAAAAAAATAGTATAAAGATACAGAAGTATAGGAGAAAAATGAAAATATCTCTAGGAAAGAAAAATTTACATAGAAAGAAAAAAGGAAAAAGTAACTAAAAAAAGAAGCTACAACAAGAAAAGCAAACTGTAGAGTAGATAAGAATACAGAAAACTATAATATTAGTCTTAAAATAGTATTAGATAGTATAGCTAGAAAAGTAAAAGAGAGAGTAGTAGCAAGTTAGTTTTTAAGTTAGTCATAATAAGCTATAGCATCCTTCTTATTAGCTATATATAATTTATAAACTTTATATATTATATTAGCATAGGCCAAAGGTTACCATAGCAGATTGTACATAGGTATCTTTGGGATAATTGAGTAAGTTAAGACTTAAAAAATTAGATATTAGATAGTATATAGCTAAATAATACTGTTTTCATTTGAAAAACTAATCTAAATAAAGTTGTAGCATGACTGCTAAATTTAAAAAAAAAAATAATTACAAATAATAAAGATTATCAATATATAATCTTATTTGCAATACTAATAAAATTCTTTCAATAAGGTCTAGTAATCTTAGTATAGTAATTAGATTGTTAGACTGCTATATAAGAAGTCTAGAGTTCAAATCTTACTGTTGATAAATTAGAATAATTATCTAGACCTTTATATCTAACTTACGGTAAACCCTGTTTATTTTTGAGGTTGTAAACCTATAAATTATATTGTACTAATATTATTTAGATATTGGAAGTATAATAAGGCATTTGAAGAGATATAATATTATATAAATAAATCTTAATAGAATCTATGAGCAGGGAACCTGTATAGTAAAAATTCTAAGTTAGTAAAATAGTACAGCTTTTGGTAGTTATACCAGCTAACACTTAATTCAGAAAAGAAACTATTACTCCAAAAATATAGATCAAATAAGATATAAGTAAGTCTATTTCACAAGGAGAATTAGCAATACCAATTTGGCTTAGCAGCTAACTAGATTAGAAGGATCTATTTCATGAAATATTTGAAGAGATCAGCAAACAAAAAACTGGTAGAGAGCTATAGTAGAAACTAGGGTTGTATAAATATTAACAAATATCTAATTCAGATGAATTAGTAAAATAAGCATATGATCACACTAGTA
>CAJVPM010000433.1:0-17431 GCA_910592325.1 Scutellospora calospora | reverse complement strand
CTACAATTATATAATCCTTATTTTCAAATATTATCAAAAAAATTTTTGTTTAAATATATTAATTTTATAAAAATATAAATCATAGATATTGTTATATAAATTTTCTAGGCAAATTTGCCTAGAATAGCCTACAGATTAAGAGATAACTATTGAAAGCTGTACTATTTTACTAATTCAGGATTTCTATTATGCAGAATTTCTATTCATAGATCTTATCAAAATTTATTCATATAATATACATTCTATATTCTTCAGCATGCTTCATTACACTTCTAATATTATCAAAATTTATTCATTTAATATATATCCTATATTTCTCAGTATGTTTCATCATACTTCTAATATCAGAATAATATTAATACAATATAATTTCAAAGTTACAATCTTAGAAACAAATAGAGTTTACTGTAAGTTAGATATAAAGATCTGAGTAATTATTCAAATTTGTTAATAGTAGGATTTAAACTCTAGATCTTTTGTATAGTAGTTTGATAATTTAGCTACTATATTAAGAATACTAGACTTCTTTCTCTATTTTTTTTTTTTTTTTTTATATTTTGAGTGATCTTACTTATCATTTTATTAAGAAAAAGCTAAAAAAAAAGCTAAAAACAATCTAATATACAAGTATACTAATTTGTTCTCTCTATACTATTCTGAACTAACTTAGCTACCTCTAAAATATCCAAGTTCAATATACTGTAGAAGCTATTCTCTCACAAAAATCTTAATCTGTCTGAACAGATTCTCAGAATTTGGTCAATGAAAATAACTTCTAGCTATATATCAAGATTCTAAGTTCTTTTCTACCTAGTTAAAACTAAGTAAAAAGAAGTTAGTATTTAGTCTTAAAATATAAAAGTAATAAAAATTATATAAATCTAAGTAGTCATAATTTATAACTAAATCTATATTAGAAAAACTTGTTATAAGTAAAACAAAACAAAAAAAAATATTGTCTTTTAATCTAGACTAGGTATAAAAATATTATATTTAAACAACATAAACATATCTCTTGAATTCTCTGTCTAATATCTATTTCTAATATTTTCTATTTCTATACTTATGCTATTTTACTAGAACTTTTTAGAACCTAATATATATAACAAAACAAAACACAGCTATATGTTTATTTGTTACATAGTTGTTATTATTAGAGTTTTTTAAAAATAGTAGTAAATATTATTAATCATTTGAAGTGAAAAAACTAATTTTCCTATTTTTTTAAAAAAAAGATGACTAAAGAGGAGCAAAATATATAGTTTTTGAACTACTTTATAATAGAGAGTATATTAATATCTGATCTAGCTTAGATATTATAAAGTGTCTATTGAGTATCTTCTAACTTTTAAAAAATAAATCTAGTAATATATTTCTTTGAAAATATCTTCTGGTTACTTCTTGTCAGAACCAAGTTATATTGCTTGTAGTCTCTAGTAAATAAGTCTACCAAGTTCTTAAAATTTATCTCATATTATTTTTTTTATTAATATTACTATATATTAATCAAAATATTAGCTTTATTACGGTTTTTAAAATAAAAAGTTTGCTCTGCATATAGTTTGAGTAATTATTAAAAAGAGTTATAAGTTTTTTTTCTCTATTTTCTAAGATATTATTTTTTTCTTATTTCTATGTATTATATTTTGAGATAATTTTTGTTTTTTTTAAGAATTTTTTTAAGGTTTATTTTATTTACTTATGATTTATAGTTTTAGTCTTATATATTTCTTTTTGAAATTTGATATATAACTAATATTTTTAATTATATTTGTTTGTTTATTTTATTTTCTATATAATTATATAATATAAACTGATTTGCATTTTAGAGTATATTCAAATCTCTTAATTTTTAAAAACAAATTTTTAAAATTTAATAATCTTAATATAGTAGTTAAATTATCAAACTGCTATATAAAAAGTCTAGAGTTTAAATCATATTATTAATAAATTTAAATAATTACTTAAATTTTTGTATTTAACTTATTATAAACTCTATTTATTTTAAAAATTAAAATCTTGTAAATTATATTATACTAATAATAATTAGATATTAAAAATATAATATAATATTATACAAATAAATTTTAATAAAATCTATAAGTAAAAAATTTGTATAATAGAGATCTTGAGTTAAATAAAGTAGTACAAATTTTAATAGTTATACTAGTTAATACTTGATCTAAAAAAAATTTTATATATTAAAAATATAAATTAAGTAGATACAAATAAATTTATTATATAAAAGAATAGCAATATTAATTTAGCTTAGTAGCTAACTAGATTTAAAAAGATTTGTCTTATAAAATATTTGAAAGTATAAAGAACTAATCTGATAAAAAGTTATGATATAAACTAAATTTATATAAATATTTATAAAGATATATATTAGCTTAATTGAAATATAATATAATTAGAGTTATTCACAAACTCTCTCTTGAATAAAACAAATAAAGTATCTTGTGATAAGACTCTATTTTATTAGAACAATTTGAGATACAAGTTAATTTAAATAATTCTTAAAAAGAGAAGTATAAGATTAGTATAGATTAAATATTAAATTAAAATTAGATTTTTTAAAGATATCAGAAAGTTTAAATAAATATTTATAAGCAGATATTAAATATTACAATTAGTAAGTAATCTAAATAGTAAAACTTTTAAATAAACAATAACTAAAGTTGTATATATAAACAATTATATTCACACTAACTAATGTAAAACTTAAAAATAATATTTAAAAAATAATTTGTAGATAACTTGTTAAAAAAAAAAAAAATTATTTAGCTTTATTTATAGATTTTTTTTGTTTAAGTCTCTTTTTATTTTATTTTTTTATATTTTTCTTTTTTCTTGTTTTAAAATTTCTTTAAATAAAATAAATTATAACAAGTAGTTATAATATACTACTAATACATATTATTGAAATAGTTGAAATTGAATTTAAAAATTTTTTTTACTTTTTTATAAAGATTTTTGTTAGATATAGCTAATTATTTATAAATACTATTTGAATAATCAGATAAGTTATACTTTAGTAGTAGGTAATTAGCTTAGTATTTAAAAATTATTTTGTAAAAAACTTTTTATACTTAAACAATAAAATTGTGATATGACTACTAAATAGTAAAAAAAAATAAAAAAATTTAATTATTTTTATTATAAATATAAAATTTATTGCAAATAAAGTATTAATATAACTTGTTAAAACAAAAAAATTTAAATAAATTTGAAATTTTTATTTAAAATTTATATTTTAGAAGTTTGATTTTGTTATATACTTTAATTTCAATTTAACTAGAAAATTCCAAATCTACTTAAATTCTATTCCTACTTACGATATATAGAACTATTTAACTATCTAATAATTAATTATATTGACTACTTAATTTAGCTAATATCAGATATTTTAGCTATGATCAGCATAATTCGGTTTGGAATTATGTATAAACCAACTTTTATATAGTTAAATATATAGTTTTAATCATTATCTATTATCTATTATTAAATTATTTAGTATTAATAATAAAGAAAGAAAAACAAATTTTAATATATCCCAAGAATAAATAATATAATAGATTTTAACAAATATATTAATGAAAATAAAAATTTCGAAAGAAGTTTTATTGTTTGGTCTAAATAACTTAATGAGCCAAAAATTAATAAGTGTTGTCATCTGCAGAACGATATCGATATCGATATACTGTAAATATAGATGCACATGACCAAATAAAGAAGTACAGTATAAATGTAGATACACATTAACCAATAAAGAAGTGAACCGGATCAATTTCTTTAATTATTCTGGTATTTTGAACAGTTATATTATTATGGTAATGAATCTCAAACCATCCTATAACATTGCTAAAAAAAATGACAATAATGCTAACAATAATACTTGGGAATCTTTGTTGATGAGAGCTATAAGTGTATACATATGACATAACCGTAAAATTCTTACTTTTTACCGAAAAATCTTAATATTTTGACATATAATAACCGAGATTGGCTGTTTGAGTAGCATCTCCTAGATTGGCCAATATTGTTACACGAATTCTAATTTTTAATGTACAAGATTAAAGGTTGATCCAATCTGGTTAAATAGCATAAAATTTTTTTTTTCTGTAAAACTTATTGTAATATATAAATTCGGCCATTAAAAGATAACCTCGTGTACATTATGTCGATTTTCTAAATCAATCTTTGTTTTATTAAGATATATGTTTAATAATACAGTACTGATAAAATCATTAATTAAATTATTTTTTTTTTATTTATTATTTAAAATATAATTAATTATTATTTTTTTTTTTATATAGTGATAGTAGAAAATCAAACTTTAGATTATTGTCAATCAAACTTGGGAAATGATCTTTATTGTATTACGTATATACATTATGTTAACAATTCAGATATACTTAGGATTATGTAAAGATTCATCACAGTTCCGAGAGAATTTTTGTAAACATTTACATCATATGCATCTAATTTAAAGTGAAATGTATAAATAATTAAGATGAATACTAGATGAATACTCGGATCGGGTCATATGAACACAAGTTAAGATTTTTTTTTTTTTTTGAAAGGTACTACTAATAAATTAATATGGGAATGTTAACATCTTAAACAATCCGATCTTCCTTTCTTTGTTGTTGACTAAAAAATTGTCCTATTTATTCTAACGCCATATTAATTAAAAAGTTTTCTTCTCAGTAAAAATAATTTCTTTAATTCATAACTTCCGGGTAAAACAGCCTCTTTAAGTGGTAAGCGAAAGTTAAAATATATCACTGATACACTAAATGTAAAAATTGCGTTAGCAAACTATCTATAATCAAATCTTTTCATATATATATATATAATAATATATTATTACTATTTCTTTGTACTTTTCTTCGATTTAAGTTAAAGTGCAAGTTGTAAAACATTTATAATAATAACAAATTTTGGAGTTAATACATGACTGAAGTTCTCGTCTACGTGACTGATGCTCTCCAAAATATTTACGATGGTAACTTGGACTATTGCCAGAATTTAAAGTACCAAGGACAATTTGATTCGAAAGTAGAACAATTTGATGTGGTTTTTAAGAAATTGTTAGAGCGTCATATTTATTTAGAAAAAGAAGTGACTTATTATAAGTCACTACTTAGTGAAAATGATTCTATAGTCATAATAAATGACAATATATCTTCTGATGAAGATTCCTCTCAACAAGTAACAAAACCATCAACAGAAATGACTATTTCTCCTGCAAAATATGATGCTCTTCGTACTCATATTATGACATTACCACATAAAACCACTACTGACACATTTGATTCTGAGAGTGATCCTGAAACTCCTCCTTCTTTAGAACATGATAGAATTTGTTTAGATTGTTTAAGTCAATGTACAAATGTCGCTTTAGCTGTTTCAACTGGTGATTTCAAACAACGTATTACTTGTCCTTATGCATCCGGTCCAATGCTTACTTTGAAGAATGCAATGAATATTATGGCTGATAAAATTGATCATGTTTCTGTCGAACTCATTCGTAATGCTCGCGAAGTGGGTGAAGAGGGTAGATTGGGTGTTCAAGCAGAAACTCAAAACATAGAAGGTGATTGGAAGGAAATGATGGTACACTTAAATATGATGGCTAGTAATCATTCAGAACAAGTAAGAGATATTGCTGAAGTATGTACCGCAGTAGCTCATGGTGATCTTAGCAAAAAGATAACTGTTGAAGTTAAAGGAGAAACACTTGTATTAAAAAATACTATTAATACTATGGGTATGAAAATATTATTAATCTTTTAATGCATTATTTTTCAAAAATATATATGGATTTATATTTATAAGTTTATTTAATTTTTATATTTTAGTTGACCAATTAAATTCTTTTGCATCGGAAGTTACTCGAGTAGCTCATGAAGTAGGTACTGAAGGTAAACTCGGTGTTCAAGCTCAAGTTCAAGGTGTTGGTGGAACATGGAAACTTTTAACTGATAATGTTAATACAATGGCTGCTAATTTAACTGCTCAAGGTAAATTCATTAATTTTTATTCATTATTTAATACTAAAAAAATTAATTGTTAATTTTCATATGAAATTTTTTAAGTGCGTGATATCGCTGATGTATCGAAAGCTGTCGCAAGAGGGGATCTAAGTAAAAAAATTACTGTCGATGTAAAAGGAGAAATATTGGATCTTAAAAATACAATTAATACTATGGTTGATCAATTACAAACTTTCGCTACAGAGGTCACTCGTGTGTCACTAGAAGTAGGTACTGAAGGTAAACTAGGTGGTCAAGCTAATATTAAAAATGTTGGTGGAATATGGAAAGATCTTACGGACAATGTAAATCTCATGGCTTCAAATTTAACCGATCAAGTACGTGATATTGCTACTGTTTGTAAGAGTGTGGCTTGCGGTGATCTTAGCAAGACAATTACTGTTCAAGTTCAAGGTGAAATATTAGAATTAAAGGTTACCATAAATACGATGGTACGTTTCCTTTTTTATTTATTTATTTATAACTTGTAACTTATTTAGCTTTATTTATATTTGATTTATTTAGAGAATTGGTATTTTCACATCCGTGTAAATGATGCATTATACTTTCATAATTTCATTTAATTTATTAAAGTACTTATGACCACATAATGTATTGTTCACAAGGATGGGAAAATACCATATTCTCCTTTATTTTTTATGAAAATATGTTAATATTTTGATTATACAGGTGGCACAATTACGTATGTTTGCTGCCGAGGTTACGCGAGTCTCTCGAGAAGTGGGAACCGAGGGTCAACTCGGTGGTCAAGCAGAAGTCCAAGGTGTAGATGGCACTTGGAAAATTTTAACTGATAATGTAAATACCATGGCCTCTAACTTAACAGCTCAAGGTAATTTATCAATAAATGTATCTTTATTTTTGCTTATATAAATTGTGTTTAATGTAAATTTATCTAATTATTTATATTTATTAAAGTGCGCGATATTGCTACTGTTTGTAAGAGTGTTGCATGTGGCGACCTAAGCAAGAAAATTACTGTTGATGTCAAAGGAGAAATTTTGGACTTAAAGAACACTATAAACACTATGGTTGACCAACTACAAACATTTGCTATCGAAGTAACTCGTGTCTCCTTAGAAGTAGGCACAGAAGGAAAATTAGGTGGTCAAGCTATTGTTAAAGATGTTGGTGGTATATGGAAAGAACTTACAGATAATGTTAATATAATGGCTGCTAATTTAACGACCCAAGGTAAATTTTTGAGGGACCTTAAAATTAATTAATTTTTTTTTTTTTTTTTTTTTTACTAAATTTTTTTCAATATATATATATATATATTTTTAAGTACGATCAATTGCTGAAGTTACGACTGCAGTAGCTAGGGGAGATTTAAGTAAAAAGATTACTGTAGACGTAAAAGGCGAAATTCTTGATTTGAAAAATACTGTTAATTCCATGGTAGATCAACTACGTATGTTTGCTGCTGAAGTAACACGTGTAGCACGTGAAGTTGGTACGGAAGGAATTCTGGGTGTTCAAGCTCAAGTTAAGGATGTAGGTGGGACGTGGAAAGAACTAACGGATAATGTCAATACGATGGCGTCTAATTTAACAGCTCAGGGTAAGTTATTATTATTATTTTTACTAATTTATTTATTCATATGAATCATAGCTTATAACGTAATTTGTTAATCATATATATAGTACGTGATATTGCAAACGTATCAAAAGCTGTTGCACGTGGAGATCTTAGTAAAAAAATAACGGTCGATGTTAAAGGAGAAATATGGGGTCTTAAAAATACCATAAATACTATGGTAGATCAGTTACAAACGTTTGCTACAGAGGTAACTCGTGTATCGTTAGAAGTTGGAACAGAAGGGAAATTAGGAGGACAAGCTGTTGTGAGGGACGTTGAAGGGACATGGAAAGTTTTAACGGACAATGTTAATATAATGGCTGCTAATTTAACAACTCAAGGTGATTATTATGTGAAAAGTTGATTATTCGCTCTAAAAATTTAATCCTTGTCAAATTACTCCTTTTTTTGTTTATGTTTTAGTGCGATCTATCGCAGAGGTAACAACAGCTGTTGCATGTGGTGACCTAAGCAAAAAAATAACTGTAGATGTTAAAGGAGAAATATTGGAGCTTAAAAACACAGTCAATTCTATGGTAGATCAGTTACGCATGTTCGCAGCTGAAGTAACACGGGTTGCTCGTGAAGTCGGCACCGAGGGAATCCTAGGTGTTCAAGCTGAAGTTAAAGATGTTGGTGGTACATGGAAAGAACTGACAGATAACGTGAATACCATGGCATCTAATTTAACGGCTCAAGGTAATTTATGAATTTAATAATGTATACAAGCATAACGATATATTCATTTTGTAACAATTTATCATTCTTGAAATTTTTTAAGTTCGCGATATTGCTACTGTCTGTAAAAGTGTGGCTTGTGGTGATCTTAGTAAGAAGATTACTGTTAATGTAAAAGGTGAGATTTTAGACTTGAAGAACACCATAAATACAATGGTGGATCAGCTGTCTACCTTTGCTGCCGAAGTTACCCGTGTAGCTCGTGAAGTAGGTACCGAAGGCAAACTTGGTGTTCAAGCTAAAGTTAAAGATGTTCGAGGGACATGGAAAGAAATTACATCTAACGTTAATACCATGGCTGCAAACCTGACGTCTCAGGTAAATTTTTACGATTTTTTCTTTTTTTTTTTTTTCAAAAAAATATTTTTGTAAACTCTCTTCTTTTTTTTTGTTTAAAATTATCTTTTATATTAGGTGCGTGCTTTCGCTCAAATTTCCACAGCAGCTACGGACGGAGATTTCACCCAATTTATAACTGTTGACGCATCAGGCGAAATGGATTCCCTTAAGACAAAAATCAATCAAATGGTTTACAGTCTTAGGGAGAGTATAAAGAAAAATACCGCCGCAAGAGAAGCAGCAGAATTAGCCAACAGAAGTAAAAGTGAATTTTTGGCAAATATGTCACATGAGGTAACATTCTATTATTATTATTATTATTATTATTATATATATATATATTTTTTGGAAATACCATAGTGATATAGTGATATTTAAAGTAATATTTCGTTTGTTAAAAAAAACTTATATTTTATATACAGATTCGAACACCGATGAACGGTATTATCGGGATGACCACTTTAACACTTGAAACTGAATTAACTCGACAACAACGTGAAAATTTAATGATTGTCAGTACTTTAGCTAATTCTTTGCTGACAATTATTGATGATATATTAGATATTTCTAAAATTGAGGCAGGGCGAATGACTATTGAACAAATTCCCTTCTCACTTCGTTCTGCTGTATTTGGTGTCCTCAAGACACTAGCAGCTAAAGCTAACCAAAGAAAATTAGATCTTATATATGATGTAGACACCGGAATACCAGATCAACTTATTGGTGATCCTTTACGTTTAAGACAAGTCATTACAAATCTTATTGGAAACGCCATCAAGTTCACCACTGAAGGAGAAGTTGTACTGTCTGTGAATGCCAGATCAACTGAAAATGAGCAGGTAACTTTGGAGTTTTGCGTTAGTGACACTGGTATTGGAATTCGGGAAGATAAGATTGATGTGATATTTGACACATTTTGTCAAGCTGATGGATCAACCACAAGAAAATACGGGGGTACGGGATTGGGATTATCAATATCTAAACGACTTGTATCATTGATGGGAGGTGATTTATGGGTAAGGAGTGTTTATGGTCATGGATCAGAATTTTACTTTACAGTTAAAGTAACACTCGGTACAATGAGCAAAGAACATGTCAGCCAAAAAATGGCGCCTTGGTATGGTCGACATATATTGTTCATTGATACAATGTACGATGAAACTGGTGTAGTTAATATTATAGAAGAATTAGGACTTCGACCAAAAATAGCGAGATCAGTTGAAGAAACAGCAATTATTACCGCATCTCGTAAATCAGATACTCCCTTGTTTGATACTGTAATTGTTGACGATTTAAATATCGTTGAAAGACTACGAGAGATTGCACATTTGAGATATATTCCTATTGTATTATTAGCTCGAATGATTCCAAACTTAAATATGAAAAACTGCATTGATCTTGGTATTACTTCATATAGTAGTACACCTACAAGTTTGCCTGATTTAATGAATGCTATACTACCAGCACTTGAATCATATGCTTCAGTACCAAGCGATTTTGCAGGACAACCACCATTGGAAATTTTAATGGCTGAGGACAATATTGTAAATCAAAGATTAGCGGTCAGAATATTAGAAAAATTCGGCCATAAAGTTGAAATAGTATCAAATGGTAGATTAGCTGTTGAACAATTCAAATGTAAACATTACGATCTGGTAAGTTTTATTTTTCTTTTAAAATATTAGATTTTATTATAATATCACTTTTAATAAAAAATATATATATATTATCTAGATTTTAATGGATGTACAAATGCCGATAATGGGTGGCTTTGAAGCCACACAGAAAATACGCGAATATGAACAAGATAAAGGTGGTCATGTACCTATTATAGCATTGACAGCTCACGCAATGTTAGGTGATCGAGAGAAATGTCTCTCGGCTGGAATGGACGAATATGTTACAAAGCCATTGAGTTAGTAATTTTTTTTTTTTTTTTGTTTTAATCTCAAGATATTCAGTACATTAATTATTATCCCTTCCTAATCACATAGGAATGAATGATTTAATTGCTACGATAAACAAATTCCCAGTTAAAAATCCAATTGAAGAAATAGCAAAAGAAATATCTCTAATTCCTAATCAACACGATTCACCTCATGTATGAATTGTATGAACTTATGAATTTTTAATCGCTCAATGAAACTTTAATGTATTTATGTAAAAAAAAGAATTTTATTTTGATCAAAACAAACGGACTTTCTTTTTTTTTTTTTTTAAACAAAACTTTATTTTATTTCTTTTACTTTATTTGTTTCGTAAATTATTCGCTTATATATATATATAATTGTATATTAATTTATTTATATAGGTGTGGCGCTAAATTTATATAGTTTACAGTTTTGACTATGTGTATTTATATATAAGCAAATGTTTTTAATATTTGTACAACTTTTCACTAAGAATACATTCTTGCCGGACAGGACTTTTAAGAATAAATATTTTTAGAAAAATTTTATGTAATTCTTTTTCCCGTAAAAATAATTTATGTTATTGTGTGATAATGGCAAAATTTTCATATTTTCTGTAGTGATTTTTCGAACAGAGCATTGGTTCCCCAATTGTTTATTACGCCATCCTGTAATAAGTTAAGAATGGTCATGCATAAAATGAGTGGAAAAAGATCACAAGATAACCATGTACTGTACAGTATCTGTAAAGCATAAATCCATAAATCCTTAAATTATTTATTGTTTTTATGTATAACATAAGATTAACGTAGTTGGTATACAGATTTATTATGATCCGGATTTCAATCCAGCCTTATACAAGAAAAGAATAAATCCGGTATTATATTTAAACGTTAACTCTATCATAGTTGATAAGAAAAAATTTTTTACAATAAAAATATTTATTACGTACTTTCTCAGTAGTATATTTTTTTCAATTGGCTACACAAATAATTTAGAGTAAATTTTTACCTGTTCAAAGATGATCTCTAAATTTCCGAATTATTTATCCCAAATTGGACAATAATAACTTTCTTAATTAATTCCAGAACATATGATACCTGACCAAAATAATTAAGCTTCAGTTTAATGGTTTTTTTTTTTTTCATGGTTCAGACCATAGTGATAGTGAATCCGGATCTGAACCAGAAAGTAGTTCGGGTCCAAACATAGACCTGTGGTGAAACCTGACCCGAACTGAAACCGGTTAAACTCAGTAAAAATTTATTTACATATTACTAACAATAATATGTCTTGTTTACCATTACGTAAAAATTAAAAAATGTTTCTATCTAAAGAGAGTAATCTATTCTTTTTGATTCACTATGATCGACAAAAAAAGGGCCCACTTTTTTTATTAGGTTATTGTCTAACAAGTAATAACTTGAACTTATATGCTAATTAATTTAAATATATCGATATAAATTAATTAGTAAAAAAAAAATACTTACCCATAATAACGCGCAGGTGCGTTATTTAGAATTATGGCCCGAATTAAGCTTAATTTAGGCTGAATTTCTTAATTTCGCCCCTATAACACTATGTAAATATTTCTCGTAATACTATATTTCAGAAAGTCACGTGAAAGTAAATTAATTCCACACTGACTTTTATTTCAACAAAACAATATTTAATACTAATTTTTAAAATCATAAAACATATATAACAAAAATTTGCAACTATATCAATATATTGTATCTACAGAAAATAGTTGAAAACTATTTTATTTTATTTTTTACAGAATCTACCAAAATATCAGTAGTATAGTTTTTATTTCTAATTGTAAAAAGTTATATAAATTCTATTTTTTTCTTTTGTCTTAGATTAGATTTGTTCTTTACAATCTTTTTAATTTTAGAATTCTCTTAGTATAGAAATTAATAAATAGTTTTGTATTATCAATATTGTATTGTAAATAAAGTATAATCTTTACTTTTTTATTAACTTTGTAATAAACTATTATAGTGAAGTAATATTCTACTTAAATACTGTTTAGAATCTTTTTTTTATATCTTATTTTATTTGTATTATATTAAGAAAGCTAATACTTATAATATTTTAGTGTTTTCTAGTAAAAAAATAAAGAAATACTTCTAGAAAAATAATTAATTAAAGAAATTTTAAAGAAGTTTTAAAGAAATCTTTCTTAAAATTTAATAAGTTTCTCTTTTTTCTTTTGATAATCTTTAACAAAACTTCTCTTAGAAAACCTAAGAAGCTTTTCTTTTTTCTTTTGCTAATCACAATTTATATCATATCTAGTTTATATTATATAAATATCAAAAAAGAAATCTATAACTTCTAAAATAGATTTATATTATACTATCATATAAAAAAAAAAAAATTACTTAATACTATTATGAATTAAAGAAAATCTATTTTATATTATATAAACTTTTTAAAATTAAATTTAGATCTAGAATATATCTATTTATAACTATTTATTACTAAAAAAAGTAATAGTTACTAATTAAAACTAGTAGCTTATTATAACTTCTAAAAATAAAAACATCTAAAAGATAAATACTCTATGAGTCAAACTTGTAGTTATAAAGACTCTAATTAAAGCTAGTAGCTTATTGTGATATTTAAAAATAGAAATACCTAAAGAATAAATACTTTATAAGTTAAACTTGTAGATATAAGAACTTTAATTAAAGCTAGTAGCTTATTATAACTTTTAAAAATAAAAATATCTAAAGAATGAGTATTCAATAAACTAAATTTGTAGATATAAGGACTTTAATTAGCTAGTAGCTTACTATAAACTTTAATATAAAAAAGTTAAGTATGAATTATTTATGAGCTAAATAAGTAGAATAAATAGAGTTTGTATCTTGAAAATAACTTTACAAAATATTGTTATACAAGATTTTTATTAAAAAAAAATATAGTAAATCTATTTTTAGAAAAAAAATTTAAGAAACAGACTTCAAATAATCTCAAACTCTAATCTATAGTTTTAAATACTCTATAACTCAAAGTGTAGGAGTAAAGTATTTTACTATCTAATATATATGAACAGAGCATATTAGATATATATAAAAAGAATACAAATACACAATTTTACAATATCAAAATACAAGTTCAGTATATACAGTTTTTCAAATATTAGATTTAAACTTATTCTGTTAGCTATACTACTTAGGAACAAATTATTATTAATTTTGGAATTAGTATTGCAAAAAATATTTAGTCAAATTTTATTTTTAACAAACTATTTTTGTTTATCTTGAATTAATCTATAGCTTTTCTTATAACAAAACTAGAGTAATAATACATAATATTGTATTTAGTTATTAATATAATACTTCTCTAAATAACTTTAAAAATATTATTTAGATATTTTTAAATAAATATATTAGATATATTTTCTAACTTTATTTTTTTTTTGACCTTGAAATTATATCTTTTGATATTAATATTAATTTTTTTTTTTTTTTTTATTTTATACAAATATTATCAGCTAAATTTTATTAGTATTGATAGTAAGAAATAATTACATATATAAGAGTATAACTAGTCACATATATAACTTTAGATTATCTAATTTAAGTAGTCTACTTGAAAGTTCTATATGAGCTACTATATCTGAAATTTATTTGAAACTTCTTTATTTAAACTCTCTAACTATATGCTATTTTATTCAAATACTATTATATTACTTTATTCATCTAACTCTATACTATTTTTATTTTTAGAAAATATCAACAAAGCTAATATTAGTTCACAAACTTTATAATTCAGAGTCTAGACTCTATTTCAAAATATCTTTTTACTAATTCTCTAATTAATAAATACTGTAAAATTTAACTATACTATACTATATTCTAATCTAGCTTGCATAAACTTTTGTTCAATATTATACAAATCTAGTTTCTACTATAGTTTTTTACTGAGTTAGTCATCTGTACTTCCAGATATTATATAAAACAGATTCTTTCAAATCTAGTTAACTATCAAGCCAAGTTAGTATTACTATATAATCTCATATAACAGACTTACTCATATCTATTTTGCTGATCTTTTTATATGCAGATTTTTTTTTTCAGATCAAATATTAACTAGTATAACTATTAAAATCTGTACTACTTCATCTAATTCAGGATTTCTACTATGCAGATCTCCTATTCATAGATCCTATTAAGATTTATTCATATAATATTATATCTCTTCAAATGCCTTATTATACTTCTAATAATTGAGTAATATTGGTATAATATGATTTATAGAATTACAACCTTTAAAAACAAACTGATTTTATTATAAGTTGAATACAGAAGGTCTAGATAATTATTCAATTCTGTTGACAGTAGAATTTGAACTCTAGACTTCTTGTATAGTAGTTTAACAATCTAACTACTATACTAAGATCATCAGACCTTTATATTGAATTCTAAACTAACTCTATTACTAATAATCTCTATTAAATAAACTTCAAAAAAAGTTTTAGAACTCTTACTTTTTCTATTTCTAATAAATACTAAAATAGTCTTGATCATTTTAAATTTAGTTCTATAGTTAGTAAAAACTTAATAAATTTAGACCAAATTATAGTTTTTGAAGTTTATTCTTCTACCTTCTTAACTCCTTATAATGAAAATACTATTCAGATTGATTTTTTTTTTTAAAATAAAAATTAAAATCTTTTTCTTTCTTTAGTTAATATTTCCTATACAAACATCTAGCTTTTAAATTTTTCCTTCTATTTCTTCTACTAATACTTCTAATTAATAATATTTTAATCTTAACTTTAATCTTCAAACACTACTAACTAATTTCTTAAATTAGTTTACTTTTACTATTAACTTCTCTAATAAAAACCTTCTAATCTCTGAAAACTATCTTCAAGCTAATTTAACTTTTAACAATACTTCCTCTTCATACTGTTACAAGTTGTAGTCTTCTTAATACAATATTAGTAATATAAGATACAGAAAAAGAGCTCTTGATAGTATTTAAGTGAAATATTACTTTACTATAGTAGTTTATTACAAAGTTTATAAAAAAGTAAAGATTATATTTTATTTACAATACAATATCAATAATACAAAACCATCTATTAGTTTCTGTTAGGGTTGTTAATGGGTTGAGTTGGGTTGAGTTAGGTTGAACTAGTCCTCAACCCACTCCAACTTGAGTTGAGTTCACTCTAGAGCTACTCTAGACTTGCTTAGTAGTTGCTCCAGTTTATTTCAGTTTCACTTCAGATTTTTAGTTATAACTTTAACCCACTCCAACTTAGGTTGTGTTCACTCTGGAGCTATTCCGGAGTATGTACTTTATTAACAACCCTAGTTTCTGTATTAAGAAAATTCTAATATTAAGAAGATTGTAGAGAATAAAATCTAATCTGAAGTAAAGAAAAAAAGAAAAGTTTATATAGCTTTTTAGAAAAATAAAAAAAATAAAAAAAATAAGAAATGTAAAAAAAGTAAGTAAAGTAAGAAAAATAAAAAAATTAAAAAAAATAAGAAAAATAAGAAAAATAAGAAAAATAAAAAGACTTCTAGAAATAATCAAAGAACTTCTTGTCAAAACAAGAGTAGAAGTAAACTTTCTCTCTAATATAGTAAATTTAAAAGACCTAGCAAAATATAGTATTTGTTATTCATAAGAGATTATTTAGTTATGATAATAATGAAAAAGTTAATCTCAAAAAATTAAAAGTATATAATATATATAATAAAAAGTTGTTTAACTTGTTAGAAAATACAAATAAAATTCTTCTATAAAGACAAGTTAGACAAACAGATACTAAAATATTATATATTTGGTATTTAACAAAATCAAACAAAGGATTTAATTATCAAATATTTAATTAATCAAATATCAAATAACTTACTTTAAATCAAAATATACAGAGTCTGGTGATCTTAGTGTAGTAGTTAGGTTGTCGGACCACTATGCAAGAGGTCTAGGGTTCAAATCTCACTGTATATAAAATTGAATAATTACCTAGACATTTGTATCCAACTTACGGTAAACTTTGCTCGTTTTTAGGGGTGTAACTCTGTAAATTATATTGCACCAATATCAATTGGATATTGGAAGTGTGATGGAGCATTCGGTGAGATGTAATGTTACACGAATAAATCTTGATAGGATCTATGAGCAGGGAACCTACATAGTAGAAATCTCGAGTTAGGTAAAGTAGTACGAATTTCGACAGTCATGCCAGTTAACGTCTGATCTGGGAAAGAAAATCTGCGTACAAAAAGATTAGCAAAATAGATACGAGTAAGTTCTGAATACAGAAGGATCGATGAAACAGGTGCGAGTAAGTCTGTTATACAAGGTCATATAGCAACACCAACTTAGCTTAGTAGCTAACTAGATTTGGGAGAATTTGTCTCGTGTGATATCTGGTGGCAAAGCAGGCAACACCAAGTAACAAATTTGGGAGGATCTACTTCGTATGATATCTGGAGGCACAGATGACTAACTTGGTGAAAGATCATAGTAGGAACCAGGTTTGTACGAATATCGAACAAGAGTATATGCAAGCTAGATTGGGATATAGTGTAGCATAGTTAGGTACTACAGTACCTCATCGGTTAGGGAGTTGGTGAAGAGATACCTTGAGATAGGGTCTAGGCTTCGAACTATAAAGTTTGTGAACTAATGTTAGCTTAGGTGTCTTTCTGGAGAAGTAGCATAGGGTTAGGCGAATCTTGGTTAAAAAAGGATAGAATACGAGTAAGTGTCATAGGGCCAGAGAGTTTAAATAGGTAATCTTCAAATAGATTTTAGGTATAGCA
>CAJVPM010000432.1:0-17435 GCA_910592325.1 Scutellospora calospora | reverse complement strand
ACGCCTCAGCCGAGAGAGCCTTAACCGCTTAGATATTTCTTTACGTTACGCAAGAAACCTGATTCCGGACCGACAGAGTCGGATCATTTTGTTGTTGTTTGTTAGTTGATATTTCCGCCGGTAACAACGCATAGAAAATTTTATTTTCGTACATCAGTTTCGTGTAACATCACTTGTTTTTGACCAATGCAATAATTTATTGATGTACGAAAATCATATTTGTTTAGATATGATTTCTTCCGGAGGTTATATTACGCAGGGTTCTGTCCTACAGTACTTCAACATCCAACTTTGATTCTAAATTGATCGGCTTAGATAAATTTGGCCCGAGCCTTAGTTGTTATGTAAGTATTTTGTTTTTGTATGATCTTGTTATTGGATATCTTTTATCTTATTAATTAATCTTTTTATCAGTTTACTTTGGTCACGTTTCTTGATATTGTGAGACCCAAGAAGTGGTTAGGCTGGGTCCGGAACGATACACTATATAACG
Organism: Scutellospora calospora; assembly: GCA_910592325.1. Classification (NCBI taxonomy): domain Eukaryota; kingdom Fungi; phylum Glomeromycota; class Glomeromycetes; order Diversisporales; family Gigasporaceae; genus Scutellospora; species Scutellospora calospora. The sequence continues at coordinate 16,942 of CAJVPM010000432.1, read as the reverse complement.
TGACTACGGGTCACGAGGATGATCATTGCATAAATTGCATATATTGCATAAATTGCATATATGCTATATATTACATATCTGCCATATATTACATATCTGACGTATATCGGATATATTGCTTTTAAGCAATATATGGCATCATTTATGGAATATATGGATTAAATGTCATATCTGCGATAAATGGCATATCTACCATAAATGTAATAATGTGTCTCTAAATTTTATGTTATAAATAAAGGCCGTGTAGGCCCATAGAGGAGAACAACTCCTAAGTTCGCTCTTATAAACAAAGGAGTTCTTTATTAAATAATTCCTACTACCTAACCCACACTTTCCTTAATTCCCCAATGTCTACTAAGTGGCATAGTAGAATTATCTTCACGAAGCACATAGATTAATCCATGATTACTGTACCCCCTCCGAAGTGATAATTGAACCGTCCCTTAGTAGTAGGGGAGACGACCTAAGCTTTAGAACATCCGCCTGCAAAATCTAACTGCCTCTTTCGATATGGTCGTCCAATTGCTGATCGATTAGAAGATTGGTTTGGTCCCGGTGACCAAACCGCCCGTTCTCAATATCAAGTGGGCACGTGATTGACTTGAGAAAATTTACTGGTTGGGACACTCGATTTTTTTAATCAATAAAAAAGAACTAGCATTTAAAAAATTGGCACATTTACATTCGGATAGTACCCTAGCCATGGCTAGATTCTACTCGAACAACCAAATTTTTTACGCTCTATTAATAACATTATAACTTAGCATTTTTTCAAAACTTTGAGTAACAATATCTTAAAAGATGCTTCTCGATACTTTCGAGAGATCTATATCAAAATTATATTGAAAGTATTGTCTAAATATTCAAAATTATATCGAAAGTATTTTCGAAATGTCATCAAAGTATTTTCGAAATGTTCGAAATTATATCGAAAGTATTTCCTAAATGTTCGAAATAAATTAGAAAGTTATTGTAAATCGAAATTCATAAATCAAAAATCTTATCAAAATTCGAAAACTAATTCAGAGACAAGTTTTACTAAAAAATAAATATTTTAACAAAAAAAAAAAAAAAAACTTTTTTCAATACCTACAAATTCATAGGATTGAAATAAAATAAAATAAAAATTCATCACTCAAAATTTGAAAAAAAAATTAGCCTACCATCAAGACAGAAACTTATTGGAAGGTTTTTCCAAAAAAGTTTAACGAAGATATCTCAATGAAAAGTTTTTTATATTAATTTTGAATGAGTTTTTCTTGAGATATATTCACATAGTTTGGGAAAACTATCGAAACAGGAGTTATGACAAAGTTTTTTCTAAACTTTGAACTAATAAATATTGATAACTACTTATTGAAGATTTCTTTTATTTCAATTCTACAAATTTATATTGTAGAATTGAAATAAACTAAAATAAAAATTCATCAATTTTGAATGAGTTTTTTTTCGAGATATATTCGCTCAAAGTTGGAAAAAAATTTAGGCGACTATCATAACAAGTTGAAACAAAATTTTGAAACTTTTTTATTTTAATTCTACGAATTTATAGAATTGAAATAAAAAATTTTTCGAACATATAGTCACTCAAAATTTGATCGTCGATTTCGTCTAATCAGAATGTGGTTGTTCGAGTAAAATTTATGTAATGCTACTATGTGCATTGTTATATTATGTAATAAAGTTAGTACTACTATACTTTTGCTTGATATAGATTTACTTTTGTATTACATGACTTGGTCTTATATATACTTTACTAGATAAAAGTTTTTCTTCTCTTAGATCAAGTTTTATAAATATAATTTGTAAAAAGCTGTATTACTTACTATTTAGAAATTTCTACTATTTAAGTTTTTTTGTTTTTTTGCTTCTATCAAGATTTATTAATATAATATTATATTTTTGAGATTTTTTTCAATATAGTATTACACTTTCTATATTTGATTAATTAGATACAATTCAATTTACAGAATTATAATCTTAGAATAGAATAGAGTTATTTAAGATAAATCTAATTTTTAAATTTTATCAATAGTAGGATTTGAACTTTAAATCTACTATATGTTAGTTTAGTAATCTGAACAGCTTTTTCAAGATTATTAAATTTTTGATCTCAAATTATCTGAAAACAAAACAATAAGTTAATAAGTAATATATATATATATATAAATTATACTATATAAAAATAAAACAATATATTATATAAACTTACTCAAAATGTTACTATTAGTATTATTTAATTTTATATATAAAAGTTGTTATTACTATTATCTGAAAAGTAAAGTTAGTAAAAAAAAAAAAATAAAATAAAGAATAACAAATACTATATTAACTTTTTCTACTATTATTTAACTATATATTTAAAAATTTTAAGTTATTTAAAAAATAAATAAAATTAAATAATATACAATATATAAACTATTTAAAGTGCTAATACTATTATTTAAATTATTTAATTGTTAGATTTAGAGTATTTATTTAGAACAAAAAATTGGCATTTTTTATTTAAAAAACAAAGAATAATAAATACTATAATAAACTTATCTAAAATAATACTACTATTATCTAATTATATAAATAAAGATTTTAAATTATCTAAAAAAATAAAATTAACAAAAAAAATTTAATATATAATATATAAACTATCTAATAGTACTAATTAAATTATCTAATTATATATATAAAAATTTAAAGCTTTTATTTGAAAACAGAAATTTAAAAAAATTTTTTTTAAAAAATAAAAAAATAATAAATATTATAATAAATTTATCTGTAATGCTACTACTATTATTTAACTATATAAACAAAAATCTTAAATTATCTAAGAAAATAAATTAAATTAACCAAAAAAATTAATATATAATATAAATTTATAAACTATTTAAAGTACTAATACTATTATTTAAATTATTTAATTAGATATATAAAAGTTTAAAGCTTTTATCTGAAAACAAAAAATTGTTTTTTTTTAAAAAAATTAAAGTATAATAAATATTATAATAAACTTACTCAAAATATTACTACTATTATTTAACTATATTAATAAAGATTTTAAGTTATAAATAAAATAAAATTAGCAAAAAAATTTAATATATAATATATCAGTACTTTTACTTTACTGATAGTTATTTTACTAAAAGTTTATTTAGTTACATAGAGTTAGAGTTAGAGTTTTATTAGTTTTAAATATATATTTTTAGTAAATTGTTACTTGGTATAATGTCAGCTAAATGAGTTGTTGATAAAATAATTATTAGTAAAATAATATAAATTCATAATATATAAACTATCTAAAGTACTAATATTATTATTCAAATTATCTAATTATATATATAAAGATTACAAATTAACTAAAACAAAAAATAAATAAATAAATTATTAAAAAAAAAGTAATAAATATAAACTTGTATAAAGTATTACTATTATTATTATACTACCTATATAAAAGTTTTAAATTATCTAAAAAAAGAAAAATAAATTAGTAAAAAAAATAAAAAATATATAATAACAAATACTATATATAGTATATAAATTTATTTATAATACTATTACTATCTAATAGTATTTATAAAATTCTTAAGTTATCTAAAGAAAAGTTAGTAAAAATAATAATAGTAACAAAAACTTATTTAAAATATTACTTTAATTATTTAATTATATAAATAAAAATTTAGAATCTATATCTAAAACAGAAAAATAAATTAGTAAAAATAATATAATAATAATAATAAAAAATATAAATTTATCTAAAGAAATACTACTATTATCTAATTGCAAATATAAAAATTTTGAGTTTCTTTTTAGAAATTATTTCTTAAACTATCTAGTTTAGCTAGCAAATTTGATAGCTAAAATTTTTTTTAAATTTTTAAACTTTGTTTCTAATTTATTTTTTTAAAACTTAAAATTTTTTTTAAAAAAATTTTTTTAAATTAAAATTATAATTAAAGATTATATTTTAGTATTTTTAATTTTAAATTTATTAGAAAAAAAAATCAAATTATTAATAAAATAAAAAATATAAAATTTTATAAAAATTGAAATTTTTGAAATTATTAAGAATAAGTATACTATATTTATAACAGAAATTGTAAACAAATCAAATTACATAATTTTACTTATAATACTTTTTTTGTTATTTTATAATTAAAATTTTAACTCCTATTTGTAGTAAAATAAAAATTTCTCTTTGAAAACATATAAAAATTTGAATTTTTTTTTAAAATTTTAGTAAAATTTTAGAATAATCAAAATTATTAAAAATTTATATTAATTATTAAAAATTTATATTAATATAAAAATTTTAATAGATACTAATTAAACAAATATCAAAATTTTATTTTAGCTTAGAAAAGAAAAAACTCATCTTTAATAAAATTTTAAATAATTTAAAATATATATATATATATATATATATATATATTTTAGCAGGCAAATTTGTCCGCTAAACAGTTTAAGAGATAACCCGAAATTAATATAAAAAATTTATAATAAATACTAATTTGTCTAATAGAAATCTACCTGCATCATCCAATTCTTGTAATAAAGATTTTAGAAAATCTGAAAAATTGAAAATAAATAAATAATAAATAAATAATCATAATTTAAATAAAGTTTACCGGCCATTCATCATCCAGGTTTGTATCAGAATCAAATTGAATATCAATAGTATCTGGAATTTTTTCTTTATCACGAATATTCCTTTTAAACAAATTATTGACTAATACGTAGACCACGTATTTCTCCGATTTACTAACCCAGAGTTTTTAACCCCGGGACTATTATCAGAACATTGCCTCAGGTGACGACTGAGGTACCTCAGGTAACCGATCTACAGGTTACGCATTTCACCTGACGATCGACACCCGAAGTGCCTCAGTTATCACCTGAGGCAAGGCACAACATATATAAACCAAGTATATTATTGGTTAATAATACGTACACAAAAAGAAATTTAGGATATATTAATTACATAAATAGTTAAGATAAATAGAACAATTTCGTTGAAATTTTATTTTTTAAATCCTATACGTAGAAAATTAATCCATTATTTAAATTTCCTAATCGATTATTTGCTTTCCTCGTGAGTGATACGTATCAGAACCTCTTAACTTAATCTTTTACGGAACTTCAGTCCGAATTATATTAGATCCAGCAGATCTTTACTGTAATAAAACTGTACAGTTCTACAACTCATATTTTTAATGATTTTCTTTATTTAGAAATTCGAATAGTTTATGTTTTATACTAAGCATGTGATTAAACAAGTTTATAATTTTTTTCAATTTAGCTAAATGATTTATTTTATGCTTAAAATATATTAATAATTATTTAAATTTTAAGGTTTTATTTACTTCAATTAATTATAATTGTAATTGTAAATATTAATATTACGGTATGTAGATTTTAAACTTGTATAATAAAAATACATTATTTCGAAAAAATTTAATTCAAAATTATCACATGATTTTAATATTGTTAAATATTTGAATAAACAGAAAAGAGATATTTTATAAATTTATTCATTATCTAATTTATACTTTCTCTTTCTTGCAGAAAATTCCATGCATACAAGATTATTGGAACTTATAACCATTCCTTCATCATTATTCCAATTTGAATCGTCCACTGACCATTGCAATCTTTTCCAATCTTTTTCTGAAGGTTTAAAATATTTTCGACTACTCAAAATTTTAGATGAAAACTGTAAACTATTTGATGTTTTAGAGAAACCAGAGCTAAGAAAAGTTTCAAAGTTATCTATTTTGTCTAAATCATTTGTCACATTTAAATTTTGTTCTACTTCCTCGCGAAATCCACCTATTTTATTAAACTCATTTGTATTTTCTAAATTATACAATGAAATATTCAATTTTTTCCAGTCTTCTTCTCCAGGCACAAAATAATTTCTTATTTCAAACTTTGATTTACTAAAATCAATAACTGTTCTATATCTTGAACATGATTGAAACTTATTTTGCTGATATTCGTATTTCATACAGTTATTTTTTGAAAATATGGAGGTAGTGGAGGATAAATTTTTTTGGCAATTTGTATGAATTGGCAAAATAGTACTATCGCTAACTTTGTTTTTTTGTTGGTTTTGTACATAAGCTTCTTCATTATCTGAAGAGTCTCTAAGAGTTGAACAACTCTCATTGTCGCTCGAATAAATTCTCTTCGCCTCTCTTACATTCACCTTACAAATTATATCCTCATTAGCTTCATCCTCAGTTGTAGATGTTATGGACGTTAAGCTGCATGTGGAAGCAACGTCTGAATATAAAGACTCTTGAACTTTTAACAGGTGATTAAATGGTAATATATTGAAATTATGGATGATTGGGTAGAATTCTTCGGAAATCACGTTCTATATAATTGAAAAAAAGATTAGCAACGAGTCATATGTTACAATAAAATTAAAAAGTGGCAACCGTTTGCATGGGTTCATCTTCGAGACTGGTAATCGTTCTTGGGCTATCAGCTTCGCTCGATAAAATTGTATTGTCATCCGTTGATTCCGACTCACTGTGGGACATTGTCTATAATATATAAATTCAGAAGTATTATTGAAGTTAATAAATACAATAAATGAAATTTAATATCGATAAATACTAACCTTGGAATTTTGTATAAATTATAAATTAAGTGAACGTGTTATTTATCTAGTTTTTTTTTCTGCAGGAATCTATTTGTAATTTACATTTAAAGTTAGAACGAAAATAAAAGAGAAATATATTTCGAATAAAGGAATGCTTTCAAGTAAACCAAAAATATTTGAAGATCAAAACAATTACATATAAACGTACAAATACAGGATCAAGTAGATCTTCTCTTATTTCAGTCAATTTGTGCATTAATTTAATAATTGAACATCACGCATACGTATGCTAAATTTGTTGTATCTAATCATTTTACATTATACTATAATGGACACTTGGTCTTTCATGATCCAGTATCATATATTACGCTAGCACATAACGGATGTTTGGTCTACATGCAATGAAGCTAGAGCTCTGCATGTACCCGTGTCTAGTATTTGAGAAACTTCAAATGAAGTCATTTAGTCGTTAGTAGTCTCAATTTCCTATTTTTATTTTGTTATTTCTTGTTCACACTTAACCTAATCGTTATATACTTTATATATTATAGAGTTATTTGGCCATTTACAAAATCAGGAAGGTAAAATAAACCTAAATTCTCGAAACCTCCGAAATCTCCGAAATGAATACCAAAGTGGCACAAAAATATGTCCGTCGTACGAACTAAACCCTAATAGTGGAAGGCGTCTATCGAGGTGTGGAAAGACTTGGTCCGAGTAATTAGAGTCAGGTCAGTTTAATTATTTAATAACGAATGTGAATTAAAACTTTATAATTTATACTCAAACTGAGATATCTTTATTGGAGGTAAAATGTCATCGCTTTTATGCTTTACATTTTGAATATAACTAACATGCCTTATATATTTAACGTTAATATGTTTACCATATTCCAAGATTTTGGTGAATGATAAACAACTAAGACGAGGCTAAAAATAGAGAAATGAGACGTTGTACTACGTCAGAGCGTAGTACATATGGGGTGATGAAATTTTGCTCTTTACATTGTCTTGTGATCTGTCGGTTTGTGATCTCCGAGCTAATCGAACTCAATCTGGCCGGAATCTAGTTTCAGACAAAAATCAATACGTAATTCTGGATTCCGGACAGCGACTTCTCACATCCCTACTTCCAAGATCTTTACTTTTAACTTCCCATTGCCTCAAAATATTTTTCAAATCTTCTTTGGAAAATTCTTATTTTTCCATTTCAAACTTGTTTCTAGAGTATGATTTTGTTCAAATAAGTCGTTCGATATATTTTATTCCCAAAACCATCTTTTTGTTTTTTTTTTTTTTTTTTTTTAGCAAGAAACGACCATAAATTTCAAATGAATCCATTAATTTATGATAATGTTACGGGCGGATTCGTCACCAGAGCCAAGTCCAATATATTGATGAAGATCACACCTACTTTTCTAAACCCTAACCTAAAAAACTCAGGCAATTAAAGAATTTTGCATATTGTTACTATTGTAAATTGGGAGAGCGGGGAACGTTGCACGGTTTAGCTCCAATAGTTAACGGGATACTTGGTTTAATAATCTAATCACTATAAGGGTAAGTAATATCGTGGGATATTTATATTCAAGTCAATGGTCGTTAATCAAAAGGGATGATGATTTAGGGGTGGATCGGAATGATATGATATCTATAAGGGTACTAATAACTTAAATGTGATCCAAACGTTGATCACAATACCAATAATAAAACAATCGTATAGTCCTGATAATGATTGATTCTATTAACAATTCTACAGTGTATCGTTACTCGTGATACCTAAATCGTCCGATAATAATATTCGTGATGATAGAGGTTGGAACCGGTTTTAATAATTCGGGTTTATCACGTGAATTTTGTGATATTTTAGAAATTTATCCAATTAAATTTTAATAAATTCTAAAATATCACAAAATTCATGTGATAAACCCAAATTATTAAAACCGGTTCCAACCTCTACGTGATGATACTTCCTATATAACTCGTCAAGAATACGGCTCTTAGTTACTCAGTGAAAGATCTATTCGGCCTCAATGCTTACTTCCTTTATGTTAATTAAGAGACCCAGCGTATTCTTTAATAAAAAAAAGAAAAACGTAGTGAGGACTCGATTATTTAATTAGCAAAGTTGTTATGTTTTTGAAACTTAAGGATTCGGGATTTTAAGGTAATAATGACTTGTTTTTATTGATAACTTTGTTTTATAACTCGTAATTCGTAACTTGTCCTTTTTGGAAGACAAAAAGGACTCCTATTTATACAAATTTTATTCTTGGGGAAGACTATACTAATACTATTCTATTCACTAATGCTAAGCCTATCCTTCTCATTAGTGAGCAGTCGTGGTTAAGCCTCACGTAGTACAAAGCCACACTGCTCACCTCTATGTTTATCGTTTTACAAACTTATTATTATGGCTTAAACAATTAGCCCCAACTGCTTGCCCTAATGTTTACGTTAATTGTTACCACGGTTCTTAAACGTAAATAAGGATACAAGCAGAACAAAAATATAAATAATAACTATTTACAGGAAAGAGAAATAATAAAATATAAATAAATAAAAAAAAAAAAAACAAATAGTAGAAGATAAATTTAACGAAATAATAAAAATAAAAATAATAAAAAAAACGTGATATGGAACGGGGCACCAATTTACAACCTAACAATATGCGGTTAAGGGAAGACAATAGCGAATAAGTTCCTAACCCAAATTTTAGCAAGGAATTTTTTAATTAGAACGCGAAAGATGGTTTCATAGACGAAATTTCGCGATTGTTTTGATTTCCACGTTACACCTAAAATTATGATTGGTCGATCAAGGATAGTGATATCATCGCTCGCACTGACGATAAAATATTAAAAGTAAATCTTTTTACAAATTTAACTATTTATAATTACTCAATATTGTCGTAAAATAAAACTTTCCATGCACATTCTATGTTTAACAATAATTTGTAGATCAAGAAACAATAGAACCAGATGAATTTGAAGCATTGCTTACGAAACTTATAGAAGTTGAAGATGAAAATAATAGACAAATATAAAAACGTCAAAATCATCATTTTTTCAAAGGTAATCATTATTATTATGTAAGTTTGTTTAATATCGGTATAGGTACAATATATTTCATACTATCCTTTATTATCGAAACTGAAGAATTCATATGAGAAATTATCAAAATATTAGTATCAAATAACAATTTAAATTCAGTAGAGAATTTAGAAAATTATAACATAATCGACAATTAAGAATTGAATACAGGAGATGAAAACTTGAACATCAAATAGGGATGAGAATTAATTCTAAAAACTACAATCGATAATCGAATCGCTCATAATCGATAATCGAATATTATACATACTAATCTTCATGATCCGACAGAGTTCTATCTGTTTTTTTAAGTCTAATAGTAATAATAAAATAATAGATTTAAGATATAATCTAAAGATTAATATTCACTAAAACTACCATTTTCGGTAAAGTTTTCAAGTTGATAATACGTATGGGAGTTAATAAAAAATAATTCATATAACTAGAAATGATTTGATGATAAAAAGCTTTAATTATTTGTAGATAAAAATCAGTCACTAAAGATGTGTATAAACTATAGGCTTAACATTTAATAAATTATACGCCTTATACTTTTATACATAGCTTTGCAATAAGGCGTGACCCTGTGATTTTTTTTGTAATGATAGTGAGAAATCTCTAAGTTTTAAATTTTCTGTCAAACATATATTTCAGTAAGCGACGTGTATTTTCTGTAAATCAATATTTTATGTAATTGCAACTTTGAACACGTAATGAATTTACGTGTTATAATTTTTATCATTTTATCATTTAAATGTCGTAATGATTAAAGAGCGACAATACGAATCATTTATTCAGACTAATGTTGGTACTGTACACACGAGGAAAATTACATGAAATCTAATTTACTGAAACTTACGTAAATAACATGAAATGTAAGAATGTAATTTTCGTAACACAACCCTACGTGTATATTTGTCTAAATTTTGTAAATTTCTCCGGAAATCGGAAAATTTTGGAAGTGCCGTTTGGTCAAGTTTATATTACCTAGCCCGAATTGTGCTCTATACTACTTTTAATTCTGGCCAAAATATTAATGTTACACTGCAGCAAATTTTGTAAAAAATATCGGGTAAACAATAATAATTATAGCGCTTTGCAAAAAGGTGGTTTTCTTTGTGATGATAATGGGAAACCTCTATGATTCTAAATTGCCTATTGATCACTTAGTATATATATTGTCAGAGGCAAAATTGACAAATCAAAGAAAGAAGGAACCGTGCCTCAAAACTATACACAAAGCTCAAGAAACCCACATGCCAAATGGACCCGAATCGCATGTGAAGATCCCGTAGGACCAATGATCAGCAAATTCGTGGTTAAACCCGAAAAGGCTGGATAATTAACCCGATTGTCAAAGATGTGGCTTAGAGATGTCAATGGGTTAAATTAACCATATCCGAATTAGTTTGTGGCTGTGTCCAACGCCATGACAAAATTTAAGGTTGTTCTTCGTTAGATTTCTTTTTCTTTCTTTTGTTGCTTTTCTTGTGTACCCGAAACATGTATAAAAGAAATGTAAATTTAGAGAGAACAATTATTAATGAATATTAGGAGTAGTGTAAGAAAAGACCAAGATAAATAAAATAAAACACTTACCATTGCATAACGTTTCGCTACTGCCTTGACCGTGCCAAATCAAATCCCACCTCTCTTTAAACTGTGTTTCTTTTGAGTGGAGGTAACGCCGATAGCCTCCGACAATATCTAAAATACTCCGAAAATCGGAAAGCACCATGATTTTCACTTCAGATTACTATTTTATACTTCAGAATCGATTCTGATTCTGGAATCGATTCTAAAAATATGTAATCGTTTATAGAAACGATTATAACGATTAGACAAAAATGAGAATAGCGATAGATTTTAATTCGATTAACGATTAAGCCGATTATTATAGATTCGATTCTCATCCACTAACATCAAAAGTGAAAAATATGAATCTAAATAAGAAATAAAAAAAAAAAAATTCTTAATGAGGTATATGTTTTTTATAAGATATATTATTAGCTTATTTTACGTAAATAAAAATAGTTATTACAGTGGCGATCATAAATAGTGCAACAAAAAAAAGATTTTAGTTAGATCGTATTATTTCACGCAATTCCGGGCGTATCTATCGTTTTTTTTTCTTTTTTTATTTATTCGTAAATAGTATCTTTTTTTTAATTTTAAAATTTTTAATGATTATTATTTTATTTATTACTTTTGGCGAAGAACAGATGGCACTTATTGTACAACATATGGTTACATAAATGCAAATTTATTGTAATTCATCCACCTGATGATGATTTAGCAAAAAAAAAAAAAAAAAAGGAAACGTACAATTACAATTCAAGAGAGCTCAAGTTTCTTCTTTGTCACAAAAGTGGTATATCAATCACAAAAGTGATAGGCGGGATCCATAATATTAGCTTTCTTATATTTATAAAAGTGGTTGGATACCACACTTGTGAAGAAATATTAAAAGTTGGCTATTGTCAAGGTGAGCAAAACCAGATTAGGAATATTAAATTGTGTAATCTTAAGTTGTCACATAACTACTGTTTATGAATGGTCCTATCTGAAAAAAAATAAAAGTATTTATATTCAATAGTTAATTATTCTTTCTATACTTAAAAACTATAGTTTAGTATTGGAAATTAACTCTATTGATGTAAATGCAAGTAAAAATGCTAGCTTGAATTTACAAAAAAGTATAAAAATCAGTTTATCAAAGCTGGTTCTAGGTAATTTGATCCAATAAAGCAAAGCTTTAAGGTTTTTTAATCAAACCATTTTGAGAAGCTACCGGATTTCTTCTAAATTAAACTTAAATAAGATCTTGAAGAAGTTTGTAATTATATATAGTATTATATTATATTTTATTATACTAGAACCTTAACAAGATTGATTACATGATAAATAATAAGTTTAACAATAGATTTTTTTGGTGAGAATTTTATGATATTATTAGAGATTATGAATTTGATATCTGTGAACTTATTTTTTTAATAAGATAATAATAACAAATATATAATAATAATAATAAAATGATAATTTAAAAATAATTAGATTAAGGCTTTATATTAGTTGTTCTATTTTTTAACTTTTTCTTATTAATTTTTTTTTTTAAATCTTAATTGACTGTTAGCATAGAAACCTTCGATTCAAATTTTGAGTGAGAAAGATCTTTGAGACATGATTTAGGTAACTTGACAGAAAATAAATATTGGTACCCATATTGATCTGATTTGTCCTGTTCAAAAACAAAATTTGGAATGTTAGAAAAGTACAAGATAAATACATTAGATAGTGGTGACTATAAATTATTAAGATAAAAAAAAATTTTTTTATTTAATTTTTGTGTTGTGTTAAAAATGAGTAAAAATAATGCAACACGCTATTTGAAATAAAGCTCGTACCTATGAAAAATTTGGCCCAATAATAATTTCTAAGATTTTTATAATTAAAAACTCTACTATTTACAAACAAAATAAAATAAAAACTAACAGATACACCAGGAATTGTGTAAAATAATACGATATAACTAAAATCTTTTTTTTTTGTTGCATAATTTGTATATTTGTATATAGGCTTTTATTACTTGACAAGTCTTGTAATTTCTGACTCAAAAAAATTACTTCAAAAAAAATATATTAAATTCAATTTCGTACTGTTGCAAAAATTGATAAAAGATAAGAACTTGGAACAGAAAAAAAATATTCTTAAAACATGAGCGGGTGCAAAAAAGAACTTTTTATTGAATATGATTATGTTTAATTTACTATGATTCAAAAGTTTGATTTATGGTTCATTATTTTTTTTATTAAACTACTGTAAAATTAGTGAGTTCATAGACTTTTATTCTATTATAGAGTTACCAGGTTAAAGAAATAAGTTGCAGTTCCAGTTAATGTAATGTAACCATTATCAGGTGCTAAATCATAATTTTTTTACTATTTAAAATAAAGAATTTTTATACAGTAGAAAATACACACTGCTTTTACAATTTTTTGCCAACATGTTTCTACAAGTTTTTATCTCTGCATTAGTCACATTGGTAATCTCCGGTCTGGTCTTTTTTTGTCTTTATCTTTCATATCATAAGTTAACTACCAAAAGTAATAGATCTCCCACTAGTGTCATGGAAGATGATAATAAATATCAGGAAACTCTGGTTCCACCTCTCTTCCCGCAAGAAACAAGTAAAGAACCTGATCCTAAAAAAATTAAAGCATTTTTTGAAAGCTTTCTAAAAAAAGAAACAAAAGAAGAAAAAAAGTCAAGTCCCATATCTAGGCTGCAAAATCACAACTTTGCAGCATTTCAAACTTATTTGTGACACCTTTTTTGCTGCAAAAAAATATGTAAGATTGAGAGTAACAAGATCAAAGTCTATATAATATCATTATTAATAAAATTAATAGCAAAATTATGTTATAGTATTACAAATTGAAAGTTTAAAAATCGAAAATAAATTAGTTGACAACTAATTGATTAGTTATAATTGATTAATTAATTGATTAGTTGCAACTAGTTGTCAACTGAAAAAATAATTAATCAACTAATCGATTAAAAATTTACCAATTTGTAATACTTGTTATATATGTAATGTATAGTTTAAAATTTGATTATTTTATACTATAGTAACTATGATATTACATTCATAAAATATAGGGTTGTTAAAAAGCTCGTAAAAACCTGATCCTTGAGTCAACTACATTAGGACTTTTTAGAACTAGCTCAAACAGACTTCAGACAAAGTCCTATATAGGTCTTTTGTTAAATTCTTGATTAGGAATTATGCATTTTGATTGACTAATTAAATTAATTAAATTTTTGCAGAGTCTAATATTAATTATTGCAGAGTCAAATATTAATTAAATTATCACAGGGCTAATATTAATTAAATTATTGCAAGGTTTAAATATTATCATAGAATTTAATATTAATTAATTAAATCATCACAGAGTCTAATATTAATTAATTAAATTATTATAGAATCTTTTAAAATTTAATAAAATCATATAGAGTCAATTAAATTTTAAGAGAATAAAAAAACTCCTTTATTTTATTGTAATAATATGCAAATAAAATGATAAAAAGTTTATTGTTTTTTTTTTTTATAAAAAAAAATTTTTAGTTAACATCAATTTCTTTAAAATTTTATTATATTTTGTTTTATTTTTTCTATAATTCTTAATCTTCAAAATAAAAATATAAATATTAGTAATAATAATTCAAAAAAATTAAAAAAATATTTCTTATTTATGACTATTTAAAAATAATTGAAAATAGTATTTATATTTGCAAAATATATTCTGGTAACCTTAATAAAGAACCTAATAAATAAAGTATGTGTATATCTTTAATAACAATCTCACTTTATTTAAAACTAAATATAAAATATTTTTAAAGATTTCTAATACAAAAACACTAAAATCACTCATATTTCATATTCAACAATTGATAAAATCAAAAAAGAATATATAGAATCTTTAAACTATAATCTACACAAATTAATTATTAAAGATCAGCATGCCTTTTTAATGGGTGGCACTTATTTCACTAACACTCATTTTACCAAAAGTTCATTTAGCTGACATTACATGGGGTTAGAGTTAGAGTTTTATTAGTTTCAGATATATATATTTAGTAAATTGCTACTTGGTGTAATGTTAGTGTCAATGAAATGATTATTGGTAAAATGATATGAATTCTTTTTTAATAGTTAATAATACTTCTTTTGTTAAGTTCATTTCAAACCTTAATTCATGATATAAACTTCTATATCATCAAATAGTCTCTACAACTATCAAAGATAAATTCAAACCTATGAAAATAGAAATAAAAAATATATTAAATCAAATCATAGTAAACTAGCACTGACTATTAATTATTAGACAGTATGCAATATACAATAATTCCTTGGAGTTATAATCTACTAGGTAGATGAAGAGTAAATAATAAAAACTCTTCTCAATTTTATACTCTTATACAAATCTCATATGAGTACATATTTTAGAGAAAAAATAGTTAAACTTGTAGATGATCTAAATATAAAAGATAAAATTCTAGACTTTATTAGAGATAATACAAAAAACAATCTAACATATTTATGTTATCTCCAAAATTATATCAACTCAGACTTCATATATATAAGATATACTACACATATTTTAAACCTTGCAGTAAAAAAAGAACAAGAAAGTTATACTAAACAGATAAAAAAATTTAATATATCAGTAATAAAATCAGAAACTCACTTAACCTTTTAACTAAAATGAAAAGAATTTCTGATATTCTTAATTATTCATTTCTTTATTTAGAGCTTGATATTGAAACACAGTAGAATTTGATTTATTTCATGCTAATACAGCTTCTAAAAATTAAAAATATTATAGACAATTTGTTCTAATCTTAAAGAAGACAACTTAGAATCTGAATATTGAGAAATAGTTCAAGAAATAGTTCAGTTTCTTGAATCTTTTTATTGAACAACAGTAGAATTATCAAAATCTACAAAACCTTTACACAGTTCATTATGAGTAATTTGCCAAGAACTCTTTTCACACCTTAACTGATATATTGAGAATTGTATTGAGAATACATTTATAAATATAAATATATATTATGAAATGGCTAAAGGAACAAAAAAAATTATTAAAAGATTAAGATGATCTCTTGGAATCCTCTGCTATTCTAACCCTTCTTGATCTATCTACCAAATTTGAAACCTTCTGTGAAGCAGATCACCAAAAAACTATTGAAAATTTGAAGACTTCTTATTCATTTAATTATATAGATGAACAAAGGATAGAACCTAAAAAAAATCCTTTAGATTATTTTAAAAATCTGAAAAAGTCAAATCAAGAAAGCCAAGTCTCAGCAAATAAACTAGCATCTTATCTCTCATTACCTCCAGAGCTAAAAGCTAATCCATTGTCGTAGTGGAAATCAAAAGCTCACCATTTTCCAAAAATAGCTTTGATGGCAGCAGACCAGTTTGCGCTACAAGCTACGAGCATTCCACGTGAATGTGCATTTTCAGTGGCCAAACATATATTAAATCTTTCAAACAACCTTCTTGAAGATTCAACAAGAGCTTCTTTATGTATAAAGAGCTGGTCTGAATCGAGAATCCTAAAAGTAAATGTATAATAAAATAAATTAGATTATTTTTACGCATACTGTATAACGAAAGTATAATAAAGTTTTAAGATGTTCGTTATCGTTATCATTATCGGTTATAATTGGTTATAGTATTA
>CAJVPM010000431.1:0-17438 GCA_910592325.1 Scutellospora calospora | reverse complement strand
TCTCTATATCATTCAGCTTAAAGAACTCATTAGATATATTTACAATATTCTGCAGTGAGTCTTTAGATAATGTGACTCATATAGTATTATCTGCGTAGGCTAATACTGAGACCTCAATAATTTCCTTCTTTGTAGTATTTTTACTTATATCTGATAGCCAATTCAGATGTATTTGTTATCCAAGTTTTGCTTATTATATACATACTAGTAGTGGATCATAAAAAATTCTCCATATCAGAGGTGAGATAACTTTTTCTTAGTCTATTCTATCTCCTGCTGTAAAGAAACTCATTAGTCTACTATCCGTGATTATTCTAATTTCACAATCTTTATATAGATGCTTAATGAACATAATCAGCTTTTCAGGAAACTTTATCTTTTTCATAGCAAGTTCGATTACTATCATACTAACTGAATCGAATACTTTCCTCATATCTTGAAATGCTATCCAAAGTTTGCTATTTTTTTGCTTAGCATCTTCGATTACATTATTTAAAATATGTATTAGAGCTATTGTACTTTCTTCAGATAGTTCTGCAAAGTTTGCACCTTTAAGTATATTCTTTTGACTTATTATTTTGTACAGTTTTTTCTGAATGATTCTTACTACTCATTTCCTAAAAGTTTCAAGTAATATAATAGGTCGTGTAGTTGTTAGATTATATTCCCAGTTAGTACTCTTTGGAATTAGATAAATTTGGCTGAGTTTCTACTTTTTTGGGAACTTTTCTTCTAGAATAACCCTGTTTGCAAACTCTATCAGTCATCTTTTGCTTTCGTTGTTTATGTTTTTAATTAACTTATAGCTGATGCCTAATATTTCCAGTACAGTATCTTTTTGTAGTATGTTTATTACTTCATTCCACTCTTTTTCTGTAATTTCTTTCATGATCAATTTGTACCACTCTTTTCTGATGCTATCTTGCTCTTTGTATATTTCCTTCTACTTATTATCTATTTCATCGAATTTATATTCTCTTCATTTAAACTAGTCCTGAAAGTGTCTTACTACCTCTTCCTTAATCTCTTTTTCTTCTGTTTTTAATATTGTATTTACGAACTTTTCTTTACTATTAACTAATACTTTATCTAAAACAATTTTGCTATAGTGTCATTCTAATAAACTATTAAGTATTTTCTTAGAGTTTGCTATATCTATTGCGAATCTTCTCTCAATATATTCACTAATTTCTTTTTCTTTCTCTACTTTAACTTCTCTTTTTGCTCTTTCTCTTAGTATATTTAACTATTCTTTAATTTCTATACACTAATCTTTTTTCTACTTATCTTGTAGCTTAGGTATTTGCATATTATATTCACTGTTTAAATGTCTAATTCGTGTATTATAGAGCATTTTATCTATTTCTTCTATGCTTTCTTCCAGGCTACTCATCCCCTTTTTAAATAATTTTTTGAGTATCTTTGCTCTGCTATATATTAATAACTTTAATGTTTTCTTTCGAATCAGACTCTTTGTATTTTGTGTCTTTGTTGATGGAATATACTCATTTGCTACTACTGTGATTGCTTTTACTATTATATCTCAACTATCATCAATACTTTTCTTTTCTGTATTTTCTATTTTACTATTTTGTTTTTCTTGCCTTCTTTTTGCATTCGAAATATTCATTCTACTTTATAACTATATGCTTCCCAATCTTCCTTTATAGCTTTGTTGTAATGATATATTCTTCTTATTTCCTTCTTTTCTTTTAGGTTTCTTACCTTATTTTTTTCAAATAGATCTACACTGTTTATTTGTAGCTACACTATATTATGATCACTATCTATTATAGTTTTACACTATCTATATTACTTCTTGCAATAAATAGTTTTAGATCCTAACAACACCAAATATAGTCTAATTACAAGAGCTATATATGCTACAACTATCACTAATACATGTATAA
The DNA here is from genome assembly GCA_910592325.1 of Scutellospora calospora. Classification (NCBI taxonomy): domain Eukaryota; kingdom Fungi; phylum Glomeromycota; class Glomeromycetes; order Diversisporales; family Gigasporaceae; genus Scutellospora; species Scutellospora calospora. The sequence goes on along the minus strand of CAJVPM010000431.1, from coordinate 15,528 downwards.
TATATGAAATAAATATGATATGTGATATATATATGATAAGTAATAAAAGTGTCTCAAAAACCATAGGTAATAGATATAGTACATGTAATGAATCTCACGCAGTAATTACTCAGCCAATCAGATCGTATAAATTATAATAAAAAGTTAGACCTTAATTATTTCGGGATCCAGTGATTAGATTTTAATGATTCTTAGCTCATTAGAACTATCTCAGTGAGCTGATTTCAATAGTATGTGTTTCATCTAATTTGGACCAGTGGATCGAAAGTTATTAAAGAATTTGTATTTTTTCTTAATGTTTCATAGGTCAACATTATATAACATCTAGAGAAACATAGGTTATAGCACGAAAATACTATGCTAATACTGTACCAGACTGTGCTGAACAACTGTGCTAGACTGTACTGAACTGTGCTAAGTACTATACTAAGTACTGTGCTAAACTATTAATAGTGATACTTAACTGTTGCTTGCATGAATACTTAAATGATGCTTGCACAAGTTGCTTATATGATGCTTTGCTAATGCTTATATAATATTTGCTAAAAGTTATAAATACAAGTAGAATTTCTCCTCTTGCTCTTGAGTTATTTAGACCTCAACTCCTCCTCCTCTCTTGTATTTAACTCTAAATATTTATAATTAATTAATATATTATTATTAAATAAACTTAAATGAACTGCCTCTTGTAGAGTAAAACTTGTCTTTACAAATAGTTAAAGAAACTTCCTTTTTGAATACTACTTTTTAAAGTAATTAGATAGCTGTGTTACTGTTACTTATAGTGTACTAAGAAGGCTATGCTATCTGTAATATTTAGTATCTTCCAGTAGAAAGCTAAAAAAATATTGCTAAAAAAGAAAACCTACTGAAAAAGAAATTTTCTTTTATCAAAGAGTACTTTACTTCTAATAAATAAAGAGTAAGAACTCTAAAGTGAATTTTCCACAAGCTAAAATATAGGCATAAGTAATTCTATTCCCAGAAGAAAAATTTCTAGATAACAAAATATCTGAACGAAATATTCTTAGAAGAAAAGAAGAAAATAATTTAAAGAAGAAAACAAAATAACTAGAAGTAATATACCTAGAAGATAACAAGAAGATAATCAGATGAAACATTTCTAAACTACAAAGAATATTTCTAGAAGTAACATTCCTAAACAACAGAGAAGAAAGAAATTATTGACTAAAGATATCTTTTAGGATAAGAGAAGGATTTATATCAAGTTATATGAATTATACTATATAACATTTCACTATGAAGCTATTTAAGTATTTTGCAAAGAATATTTAACTAAAGACTACAGAGCTGTCTAAGTTATTTTAACACCTGTATTTGATACAACTTATACTGACTGCTACTTAACAAGAAGAACAAGCTAACATTAATCTTTTAAAAGATTTTGGAACTAGTACCAATGAACCTATAATACTTTAACCTATAGTAAAGGAACCTAATACTTATTTAATAACCTAGGCCAAATACATAACTTAACCACTACTAGAACAATCTGTTGAGATATTATATTTAGCTACACTTTTTAAGATAACAACTACAGGTCTGGTGATCTTAGTGTAGTGGTTAGGTTGCCAGACTGTCAGGCAAGAGGTCTAGGGTTCAAATCCCACTGTATACAGAATTGAATAATTACCTAGACATCTGTATTTAACTTATAGTAAACTCTGCTCGTTTCTGAAGTTGTAACCCTGTAAATCACGTTGTACCAATACCAATTGGGGTATTAGAAGTGTGACAGAGTGTTCAGCAAGGTGTAACATTATACGAATAAATCTTGATAAGAAAATATTAGTGTAGCGGTAGTTAATCACAGGATGATATACACACACTGATTTATAGGCAGGGGACCTACATAGTAGAAATCTCAAGTTAGATGAAGTAGTACAGATTTCAATAGTCATACCAGTATACACCTGATTCAGTAAAAGAAATTTGTGGCTGAAAGATGCGACTGAGTAGATACGAGTAAGTCTGTCACACAAGGTCATACGGCAATACCAACCTGGCTTGGCAGCTAACTGGATTGGAAGGATCTGCCTTGTGAAATATCTGAAAACATAAAGGATCGATCCAGTGGAAGGTCACAGTAAGAACTAGGTTTGTACGAACATCAAATAAGGGTATATGCAAGCTAGATTGGGATATAGCGTAGCATAGTTGGGTACCACAGTATCCCATCAGTTAGAGAGTTGGTGAAGTGACACCTTGTGATAGGGTCTAGGCTCCGAACTATAAAGTTTGTAGACTAATATTAGCTCAGGTGTCTTCCAGGAGAAGTAGTATGGGGTTAAATGAATTTGGTAAAACAAGGATAGAATACAAGTAAGTGTCATAGGGCTAGAGAGTTTAAATAGATAATCTTCAAATAGATTTCAGGTATAGCAGCTAGTGTAGAACCTTTAAGCAGACTACTTAAATTAAACAATCTAAAGTTGTACGTATGGCTAGTTGTACTCTCACAATATGTATCATTTACTCACTATCAATACCAATAAAAAATTTGGCTGATAGCATTTGAATAAAGTAAAAAAAAAAAAAAAAAAAAAAAAAAAGATAACAACTACAATCTCTAAGAAATTATAAGTTAATTCTTTGCTCGATATACTCACTATAATATACTTACCTTTGATCCTACATACTATAATTAGTATAATTATTATCTTAAATCAAGAATACTACTCCTATTTGTGAAACTCTTTCACAACTCAAATATACTCTAAACTAGGAAGTCCTCAAATATTAGTTGATACACTATTAATATTTGAAGATCTTATAATACCTCCTTCACTTTTTAATTTATTACTACCTATAACTCTTCTACTTTTATTACAATAACAACAATCTGCAATAGCTAAATACTACTACTACAGCAATAACTAATTTTGCTAATGCTTTAGAACAAAAATCTGAGAAAAGCCTCATTAAAGTTGAATACTTCTAAAAAGATGAAACTCAAAATCTAGAGGAATAGTTCAAAGAATTTAGAAGAGCTACTACTGCAAACAAATAAGATAATATTAGGAAACTTGAACTTGTTTCAGTCTTTCTTAAAGAAGTTGCTCTTGATTAGTATACCACCTTCAACTCTGTTCACAATGCTTTTGATAATGATATCTATCAAGACTGAAGTTTCAAATATTTCTTTCAAACTAGATTTTATACCTCTAAACAGAAAGCTATTTGGCAAAAACAATTCTTCGAGATTAAACAAGGCAATAATACTATAGATATATATATAAATAGATTTAGAGAATTAAAAATAAAAATTAATAGAGCAAATACCTTCTCTACTACTTTTGTTATTCAACTTTTTATTCAAGAACTATGTTCTGAATATGCTATAAACATACAATCATTAGAGTCTACTACCTTAAATACTGCTATAACTAGTACAAAAAAATAGAAAACTAGATATATAATAGTATTTAACAAGAATACTGAAATAGACCAAGCTATTAAAACCTTAACTGAACAAATTGCCTAACTAAGTATTAACCTTGTACAGAAACAACCTGCTATTAAAGAGACCAACTATATTGAATCCTTTAGACCTTCTAGACTGCAAGCTACTTGCTATTACTATAGTAAAAATAACTATTTTATTACTCAATGCCAAACTAAAAGGAATGACCAATATAGAGGAAATAGAAACCAAAGATATAACTCAAATAATAATTCAAAAGAAAGAGTTTCAAGACCCCTTACTGAAGATCTGATAACTAATGAGAAAGAAGAGACTGATTACAAAGTCAAAAAAGAAGTTATTGAAACTGGAATAGAGATAGCAGAAGCCAAAGTTACTCACAAGAATCTGACGGAAAGAATAAATACCAAAAAGCCTTCTCCTTTTACTCTAGAAATATTAACTATCTAAACAATAACAAAAAAGATTATCAAAAATCTTAAATGACTCAAGACTAATAGAAAGTCTTCCTTGCTAATGCCTCTATTAAGAATGCTCTATCTGCATACTTGTATAAGAAAGCCAAAGATAAAAACTTATTATCTCAATTTGTTACTTTTGTCAAGTATAATATACAAATTAAAAACCAACTCTACTAAGCAATAATTGATAGTGGTGCTACTATGAGCATTATTACTTATAGTATTATAAAAGAGCTAGAATTAAAGCTTAAACATGTCTCTACTAACCTTATTGTATCTGTTGTTAGAACCTTCACATAACTTTTTAGAATTATTAGAGACTTTTCTATAAAGATTAAAAATGCTTGTATATTTATTACAGTTAAAGTAGTATTTGCTACTTCCTACTTACTACTACTTGGAAATAACCTATTTAAAAAGATTAAAGCTAACTATAATTGGGCTAATGAATACTACTTATTTAAATAGAATAACAAAAAATACTAAACTACTACTACTTATAAATTAGACTACTTCTTGCTCAAACAACTAACTATTACTAACTCTGAAGATTTCATGATAACCTATAAAATATATATTTTTACTAACAAGATAAAAGCTAAGGAACTCTTGTTAATTGCAAAGTTTGTAGAAAAGAAGAGCCTAGATCACAAATACTATTTGAAAATTGTAGTACTCAGGATCTATAGTTCTGTAACCTAGAATACATATATGTCTACAAAGCCTATATTGATATTCTCTACAATCACAACTATAACCTCTGAACTAGAATTAAACACTATACTAAATCTATATAATATACTAGAAATACATATAATCTTAACAAAATCTTAATATTTAGACTGGCTAAAGTCTTACTTGAGAAAAGTGACTTCACTATTCAAGAAGTCTTTGAACTCCAGACCTATAACTAGATAAACTACTAATAGTTAATGAATAAAATATTACTTTTATTAAGAGTAAAAAAAGATGTGCTCTATAATAACAAAGAAACAATTCTATAACAAACTTTAGGAAACTCTATATAAAGATTTAACAATTAGAAGACTGAGTTTAGAAACTAAAACAACTCAACTAACAACTTCTCCAACTACTCATTAATGATTCTTAATATATTAATAAACAAACCCAACAACTACTTTCATTAGTCAATGAATTAAATTTTTAGAGAATTCTAAGTAGGATGAAAAACTACCTGATGAAACAGAGCCTAAAAGTTTTTTATTTGAAACAGAGATTTATACTATAGACAAAGAGCTACAACCAGAAATAGAATCTCTAACAATAGAACAAGAACAATTATTTAAACAATTATTATCAATTTGCAGACCTTTTCACAAATGAAAAGAATAAACTAGGTAGAACTAACTTAGTTACTTATTGAATATATATAGAGAATATATTTTTAATACAATTATGATCTTATTCAGTATTAACAAATAAGCAAGAATTTATTAAACAAAAGATTCAAAAGATGCTAGAAAACAAACAAATACATACTTCAGAAAGCCTCTAAACCTAATCTATAATACTTGTTAAAAAGAAAAATAGAAAATTACAGTTTTGTGTTAACTAATAAAAGCTTAATAGTATTACTAAAAAGAATACATACCCCTTACTAAGAATAGACAAAATGTAGGATACCTTAGCTAGATCCAAATAGTTTTTAACCTTAAATCTCACTAGTAGATACTGGCAAGTACAAATATACTTAGATAATAAGAAAAAGACTGCTTTACAACTCGATATAGAATCTACAAGTTTAATATCATGCTCTTTAGACTATATAATGTCTCTGCAATATTTCAAAAATTAATAGACTGAGTTTATAAGGACTTTGTATAGAAATTTGTTGTTATCAATTTTGATAACACAATAATATATTTATAAACATTTAGTAATCATTTGAAACATCTAAGAAAAGTATTTCTACAGATTAGAAAAGCTGAATTAAAATTAAATTTAGAGAAATATCAATTTTGAATACAATGACTACCTTTTCTTAGACATATAATAACTCTACAAGAAATAGAACTAGACTTAGGAAAAGTTAAAGCAATTAAGAAATTAGTATCTCCTAAGAATATATCTTAGCTATGCTTATTCTTAGAACTTGCTAAATACTACAAAAAGTTTATTTAAAACTTTTCTGAAATAGCTAAACTACTGAACAAACTATTGAAAAAGAAACAACAATATAATTAAAAAGAAGACTAAGATAAAGCTTTCAATACCTTTAAAAAGAGATTAATAACTGCATCTATATTAGTATACTCTAATTTTAAACAGATATTTATAGTAGCTACTAATACTTTATACAATAGATACAGAGCTACCTTAAGTCAAATAGGCTTTAACAACAAAGAACACCTAATTGCTTATACTAGCAAAAGTCTTCGACCTAGAGAAATAAATTATAGAGCTACTAAACTAAAGTATGTTGTGATAGTATAGACTATTGAATATTTTCATAAATATTTAGAAACCTCTAAATTTATATTTATAACAGATTATATAGCTCTCAAATAGTTACAAACTACTAAACTAAAAGAAAAAATAGAAAGATAGATCTTAAAGTTATAATCTTATAATTTTGAGATAAACTAGGCAGAACATCAGAAAATTTTTTTAGAAGCTATATATTAATATATAGCCTTTAAATGCTATATATCAATTATAAATTATCAATATATATTAATTAACTACTATATATTGATATATAGTACTATTAATATATATTGATTATAGCTATATATCAATTAATATCACTAACAATATATAACGATTATAAAAAATTTGTGAATATTTTTTAAAATTTAATAATTATTTTTTTGATAACTAATAATTCAAATTAGCTCAAATTTTAACTATATATAAAATTAATATTTTTCTATAACATATTAAAATTTTAGCTAATTTGGATTAGTAGTTTATGAGAAATCACTAAAATATAATAACAAATTTTTTTAAAAAATTAATTATCATATATTAGCGATTTCTCATGAACTACTAATCCAAATTAGCTAAAATTTTAATATAATATAGATGAATATCAGTTCTATATATAGTTAAAATTTAAGCTAATTTGAATTATTAGTTATCAGAAAAATGATTGTTAAATTTTAAATAAAATATATAATATTTTTGTTATATATCAATAGTAATCTCTAGTGATTATATATAGTAAGAGGGCTAAATATTATATAAATCTAGAGATTACTATTGATATATAGTCTCTAAAAAAATTTTCTGATACAATTCACTCAAATTTAGATGCCCACTCAAGATTGAAACAAGAAGAAATCATAACATATACATGAATTTAGACCTATATTAGAATTTATATAATTATTTAAAAACAGAGCAATTACTAGATAATCTAAATAATGAAGAGTAAAAACAGATTATAAACTAGAGCTAATTTTTCGAAACAAAATATAACTTACTATATAAAAGAAATAAAAAAGACTGAAACAACCCTATATAAGTAATTAAATAGACTGAAGTAGAGCCAATACTATATATGATACATAACTATCTAACTGGTGAACATTTAGGAATAAATACTATGTATAATAAGATTGCTATATGATATTATTAGGACCAAATATATAGAGATATTCAAGCATATGTATATTCTTGTACAGAATGCTAAAAGAGATTGAAAACTAGAAGAAAAGAACTACTTCACCTAATTCAAGTAGGAAGAGTCTTTGAATGAATTAGTATTAACCTAGTAGAACCTTTACCTATTACAACTCAAAATAATTGATATATAATAGTTGCAACAGACTATTTAACTAAATAGCTAGAAGCCAAAGCTATTTTTGATACTAGAGCAAATACTATTACAAAGTTTATATTTGAAGAAATTATCTATAAGCATAGAACTCTAAAGATAATACTCTCAGGCCAAAAAAGAAATTTTTTTTTTTTTTTTTTAATTAAAGGTGGCTTACTTTGCTGAGCGGATTTTATTAGTTTAATATATGAGGTCGTCTGTTAACAATCCCCTACAGTTTGTAATTATATGAAGAGTGTACAACCTGCCACATTTACAACTTTAGTTATTGTCTAATTTAAGTAGTCTGCTATACAGGTAGATTATCTGTTTGGTTCTACACAAGCTGCCATACCTGTAACCTGCTTGTGAGCTATCTATTTAAATACTCTGTTTATCTAACCAATACTGGAACAACTAACGTTACTATAACACCTAACCTCTTAAACTAGCTAGCTCGTTGCAGATCTATTTACCTAACTCAGCTTAGGTCTTCTCAGGATGCATATTGCTCAACATACTGTAGCACGCAGAGCTCCAGTTAACCTCGTAAGCAATTCTACTAGAGCAGTCCATACCTATTTCACAGATTTACCTAGTTTAGACCCTTGCAGATATTCATATAACCCCAGTTTCTACTGTGGCTCTTTACTAGTTTTCCATATCTATTTTCTCGAATGTTTCACAAGGCAGATCCTACTAATCCAGTTAGCTACCAAGCTAGATTGGTATTACTGATCCTCTCTATAGAATGAATTTATACGCACTTGACTCGATTGGTATCTTTTGACAATAGTTTCTTTTCTGGATCAAGCATTAGCTAGTATAACTGTTAAAAGCCATACTACTTGACTAACTCAGGATTTCTACCATGCAGGTCCTCTGTTCATAGATCCTATCAAGATTTATTCATATAACATTACACTCTCTGAATATTTTGTCATACTTCCAATATCCGAATAATATTAGTGCAATGTAATTTACAGGGTTACAACTCCAAAAACAAACAGGGTTTACTGTAAGTTGGATACAAAGATCTGGGTAATTATTCAAATTCATTGATAGTGGGATTTGAACTCCAAACCTCTTGCATGGCAGTCTGGCAACCTAACTACTACACTAAGATCACCAGACCTCCAAAGAAGAAATTTTATAAGTAAAACAGTTAGAATTTTATATAAAAAATTCTTAATTATACACAAATTCTTATCTGCATTCTATCTTAAACAAATAAAATAGTTGAAAGACTTAATAAGACATTATGTGAATCTCTTGCTAAAGTAAAAGAAACTAATGAATAGGATCTATATATATTAACTGTATTGTTAGCATATAGAATCAAAAGATATACTACAACAGGATATATACCTTTCAACTTGTATATAGTAGATAAGCAATACTACTAATTGAAACAATTCTACCTATAGAGCCTGTAGAAAATGAAGAAATAGATCTAAGTGATAGTATATTACAATGAGCATATGAGTTAATAGAAAAATTACTTTCATATTACCAAAATGCAAGAGACAATATAGAGAAATTACAACAAAAACAGAAAGAATATATAGACAAATAAGTTTATTTTAAAGACTTTAAAATAGGAGAAAAGTTTAAATACAATAAAAAGATATTGAATACTCTTACTTAGCAAAATTTGAAGATAAAAGAATTAGACCTTAAATAATACAAGAGAAATTAGAAAATAGAGCTTATAAAATAGGAACAGAAAATAGAAAAATATTAAAAAAATATTATAATAGTGATAGACTTGCTAAATATTATGAAAAGCAAGTATAAGAACCAATAATTGTTATCTAAATTTTTAGAAGAAATTTTTATTAGATAGATAAAATTAGTAAAACAGATATTGTATAATCTCAAAAGTATAAATAGTATCAGAATTCAACAAAAATTCTTCTAAAAAGAAAATTTTTAAAAAGAAATGGACAAATTAATACTACAACCTCAAACTTTAATTGATTTATAAAATTTTATTAAAGAATAGTATACAGATCCTGTATTACAATATCACTAGGCCTCCACATAGGCCTGGGCTACCCAGGGGTACCCGGAGGTAGTACTACAAGGGCTGGGCCAGAGTATTAATTTTTAAACTCTAGGGTAAAGGTAAGGGCTCAAAAGTAGGCCCTTATAGAAGCGAGTAGAGTTAAGGTATCACTAGTATCTAGCCCTCATTTTAAGGGTACCCTTATGTTAAGAAATCCTAAATTGCACTGCACCATAGCGTAGGCTCGAACTTGCTAAATAAATAAAGTAGAATGTGCTACATCTAGTGTGAGCCTGTACTTTCGATCCTCACTTGTACTTCATCACATAAGCATCCACGTGATCATCAAATGAAAAATCCGTAACTGGAGGCACAATAAGTGTTTGAAGGAAATGGCGAAGTAGAGCGCTGCTCTCATCATGTATCTTCATATAATGTTTAATAAAAAGATCCGAGTGAGAATAATTGTGATTCGTCAGATTATGATATATTTTACTTGTTAATTTTATAAATTTATTTATTTATTTATAAATAATATAAAGTTGTTTAACTCATTATACTCCAAGTATCCTTGTTTCCTATATAAGAGTGATTTACAAATTTGAAATTTTTACTTTTTTAATCTAAAAACTGGTTATGGTATTTTAACAATAACGGGAACAAGTAAAGATAATAGCTCTAATAAAAACGAGGGAAATACTGTACTTGGATAATTATACTATTTTATTTATTTCAAAGTATTTGAACTTTAAGTGTTGTATTTGTTGCAATAAATTTTCTCAATTATTAAGAATAACAAAGATAATTTGGATAACATGAATAGAGAATATACTTACTATTTTTTAAGTTATTATCTTGGATATAAAGGTACAAATATAATGCTTGAATATCTGAGATTCTGGGATCATGTAATCTCAGCCTTCAGAGATTCATGCTAAAAGTAGCTTATCTGCAATATTATAGGACTAACAGGTTCCAACTAGTTTAATACTGCTTAAATTTATCGTTAAACAGAACATCGACAATACTATATTAATATTTTATTATTATGGAAGATAACATCAATATTTATCATATTTAATACATATAGGTAGTACATATTTCTTTTTTTTTTGTATGTACGTACGTATTGGTATCAGGTATAGATGTATGGAAATTCAATTAATTGTATAAAAATAATTCAAGAGCAAAACTAAACTGTATCTAATTAAGATAATCATATTTAATGATAACTATTTATGTGTATAAGTTATTGAAACGATAAATTTGGCTTATCTCAATACATTATTCTATGTCATAAGATTTTTAGATTCTCTGTATTATAAATTGACTTCAGGTTTTAGAATTTTTGTAAATATAAATCGCATATTTATTTTTTATTAGTCTAAAATCTAATATTGACTAGTTTATTTTATTACAAATCTCACTAATAAAATGTGCTAATAAAACTATCTAAAACCCACTAACAAATCTATTATCTAAGTATCAATCACTCGTATATCATAAATTTTTTTAAACCTTCCCATTTAAAGATTTTATAATAATCAGTAAAATTTTTTCAAAGATCTATAAAAACTGACGTAAAAAAAAAAAAAAAAAAGATAACAAATAACAAAATACGAATTTTAAATAAAAATATTAACGTGCTAATATACTAGTGTAGATGTATCAGATGTTGGAAAATATTAATAGGATCGCTAAGTCTTTTAATCACTGAAAACATAATTTCACTATAAAAATTAACACGAAGTATATAATATAGATGACTATGACGATGATGCAGTATATAATATAGATGACTATGGCCATGACGAAGACACTATAACAAGCCATGATGAAAACACTATAACAAGCCATGATGAAGACACTATAATAAGCTATGATAACTCTGCTTCTACATTAGTTGAATCAGAAATATCAGAATCAGTTGCTACTAATTCAGCTGATTTATAAAAGCTCACATCTTCTGTTTGGAAAAGTTATACTTTATTAGCAAGTGAACAAAAGGCTATGTGTAATTATTGTAAAAGCAAACTTAGTCATAAAAAAGGCAATGGAACATCACATCTTCGACGTCACCTCAAATCATGTAAAAGGTACCAAAAATCAGTACCAAATAGTGATTCAACAAAACTGCTAAAAGGCCAAACACAATTGGAATTTACTCCATTAATTAAACAACCTTTAAAAGGTTCAAACCAGAATGATATAGTTGACATGATAATTAGAGATGAACTAAGTTTTCAGTTTGTAGAGAAGCAAGGTTTTCGAAAATTTCTTAATAGAGTATTGCCTAATTTTGCTATTAGTTCTGATACAGTAAAGCGAGATATTATGAAAGCCTATGATAAAAGAAAGATTTTTATCAAAAAAATCCTTCAAAGTACAAATAGTAAAATCTCTCTAACCTGCGATATTTGGACCTCGCTTCAGCAACTGGGATATCTAGCAATTACTGCGCATTTTATTAATCAAAACTGGAATCTTGTCTTTATTCTACTATCATTTAAATTAATCCCCTTTCCTCATTCTGAAGTTAATATCGCCAATTGCATTAAAGTTAAAACGGATGAATATTTAATTACTACTAAGGTAATAGAAATTTTATTGAAAGTAATTTAGTAATCTGATATTTCTCTTTCTTGGTTTTTCAATATTTATCTAAACTAGTTTTGAATAGGTTTGTTTCAAGTCATATATATAATTTATTAATATACTATGTCAGAATTAGAGAATAGCGTATTTTGTACAGATATAGAAAAGATTATAATTAAGTAATAGAGTATCAAGTTAAACTTTAATAAATTAGTACTTTAATATTTTATAATAAATTAGTACGAACTTTAAACTAATTCTCAATATAGCAATAGACTAGAACAGGCGAAATTTCTCAATCTACTTTATATAATAATACCTTTGGCATTATTCTATAACGATATAGTAGAATATCAAAAATACTAACATTACATCTTAAATTTTATAGCTATAATCTATCACTCTTGACAATGCAAGGTCAAATGATGTTGCAATCTATGAATTGGCTGATTATATTTCCCAAGACACGTTTACTAGCATTAGTGAAGAATATTTTTATAACCGCTGTTTTGCGTATATTTTAAATCTTATAGTAAAGGATAGTTTAAAAAAAATTATAGGAACAGTTAGCAAAGTAATTATACATTAGGCTATACAAACTTAATTACTTGATTTTCATAACATGAAATTTTAAATCAGACTTAGCCCAGTTATGAAACTCAATTTATTAATTTTATATAGTCTTATTCAGTTTAATATTTGGATTTTTTAATAATTTACTTAATTTTTCAGATTTGTAGCTGCGTTAAAGCATTACACTCATTTCCAAAGAGATATCAAACATATTTAGATATTTGTGAATATGATAAATTTGAAAATCCTATAATCCCATCATTAGATTGTGATACTTGCTAGAACTTCACATATATGATGTTACGATCAGCAATAAGAATAAAAAATGCTATTATTCGAATGGGAGATCGTGATCAAACTTTTCCAGACCTACCTGAGGAAGATGAATGGACAAAAGCAGATAGTATTTGTGCTATTTTAAAACCATTTTATGACTGTATGTTATTTATTTATTGAGCCTTTTTAAAAAATTTATTCTATAGAGTTTTATTAATAATAAATTCACTAAATCGAATAAATTTTATATATCTAAATTTAGTCTTTACTTGTTTAAAAATCACTATAATTGCATTTATTATTTTTTAAATACAGATACTCTAAAAGCATCAGCAAATTCTTATCCAACCCTTAATAATACCTTCGCCACCATTCTAAATATTCGTATACATCTTCTTAGTATGAGATATCATACTGATAGCTTTATTCGTGATGTCTCTGAACCTATGATAGATAAATTTAATAAGTATTGGGAAGATAGTAATCTGCTATATATGATTACATGCATCCTTGACCCTCGTTATAAATTGCAATTTATTTCATTCTTTTATCGTGAAAAGGAAAGATTAGAATCAGATGATTATAATGAAAAAATACAAGATATTAAATTAAAGTATAAGTTATATATTTAATTTGATTACTTACAACTTTATACTACTAATATTAATTATAATTATAAAAATTAGATTTGAAAATATGTATCTTCAAACTTACTATTCTCCACCAACTATTGAACGTTCAACTAGTCACGAAGCTATTAGTGCTGCAGATAATACATCAATGTTTGAGGATCATATTAGTAATTTTTTTGAATATACAATAAAAAGGGCTAATGAAAATAATACACTTTATGAAGTTAATCAATATTTAGGTGAACCAATTGCAATCAAAACTACTAATGTTCTCGAATAGTGGAAACTTAATAAAGATCGCTTTCCAACTTTGTCAAAAATAGCTCAAGACTTTCTTGCAATACCATCTACTAGTGTTGCATCTGAACAAATATTTAGTTGCGCAGGTCGTACCATTAATGATGATCGTGTTTCATTAGATCCAGACACAGTAACTGCATTAATATGTCAATGAAATTGGTTAGAGGCAGCAACAAAGTTTGGATGGGACTCAATTTAATAAATGTAAAAAATTATTGATAACATAAATTGCTACTTTTTTACTATCAAAAATTACTCGTAAACTAATATATTTAAACTGGAATATTAACTTATAGATTCTGATTAGACATATAAGTCTAATTCCAATTAAAATTATCAAAGATGCTTCTATTTTATTTTATTTTTTTTTTTAACTCTTTGAGTTTTTTTTTTTTTTTTTTTTTAACTCTTTCAATTTTGTTTTTTTTTAACTCCTTCGATTTTGTTTATATTTGTTAATAATTAACTTGAGTCAATCATATTCATATGCCATGCAACAATTAAGATATTTTAATTTAGATATCAAAGTAAATGGTTTGTTTTATAACTATAAAATTTTATAATTGCAGTTAATTATTTTGGAGCGGTGTATATCATTAATAAACTATTTCATTTGCGACTATTACCAAATTATAGTTAAAAACCCGAATTTAAAGTTTTCTGTATGGTATTTTGATTAACACAATCCAAAGTCCCAAACGAACAAAAATTATACGATTTTAGACTTTACATCAACTCCTATTAATGATTACTATAGCATATAAGCAGAAAATTTCAATTTTAGTGATTATTTAAATCATAATAGCCAATTTGGCTTTTTGGATCCTTTTTAAATGAATTGTTACACGGAAGTTTTATTCTTAGTTAACATTGAAAAGTCAACAAACGAAACACATCACAATCAGCTTTCCTAGTACATATACGAGATAAAAAGCAAATAAAAATAAATAAACAGCTGTACTAAGCAATAGAAAGAAGTGCTATCGCTAGTTGTTGAAACGTTCAGGTATTTATGGATTGGTTTGTCATTAACCTATTAGTTTAGTAGTGAATTTGGAAGAAATTTTAAGAAAACGTCCGTTTAAACTTGCTTTGGACCTATAATTAAATATATAGAAAATAATATTACTGTAGTAAGTTTAGACCCATGGGTAGTTCACGGGTACCCATAGACCTAATAAACTGGGTAGGGTAACAGGTTTTAGGCCCTAGGGTAAGGGTAAGGGCTTAGAAGTTAAATTCTTATACAAACAGGTAGGGTTAGGGTATTGCTATTACCCGGCTCTACCTGGCCCATGCGGAGGCCTAAATATCACCTTTAGATTACTTTACAAAATATTATTTTGTCAAATAATGAAGATGTTACTTAACAAGTTGATCTTACTTCTATGATCACTGAAACAGAGAATATAATTAATGAACCAGAAACAGACCTACTTACTTTGAAGATACCAGAA
>CAJVPM010000430.1:0-17439 GCA_910592325.1 Scutellospora calospora | reverse complement strand
TTAACTATTGTACATAGACTTAATTCTATAATTTTAATTAATAAAGTTTCTACTTTGGCATTATAAAAAAAAAAAAATAATAATAATAATAATAATAATAATATGGCAATAGCTAAAAACTTCTAAAAAGAGATTCAAAAAAGTAAAAAAGTAAATTAGTATAAAGAAATAAAAGAGAGAGAGTACTAAATAGCAAAGAAAGTAGAGAAGTTAAAGATAAGTTCAAAACAGATATAAAGAATACTCTAGAAGTACAAAATTTGCTTGAAGAAGTTTCTTTGAACAAAAAAAAATATGAATAGATTATCTATAAAGATATGTATAGCAAAAGCAGAAAGATAAGAAGAGTGCAAGGTCTAGTGATCTTAGTATAGTGATTAGGTTGCCAGACTGCTATACAAAAGGTCTGAAGTTCAAATCCCACTGTCAACAAATTTGAATAATTACTCAAACCTTTGTACCTAACTTACAGTAAACTCTGCTCGTTTCTGAGAGTTACAACTCTATAAATCACATTGCACTAATGTTAATCAGACATTAGAAGTATGATACAATGCTCAAGTTATGTTATACAAATAAATCTTGATAGGATCTATAGGCAGAGGACCTGCATAATAAAAATCCTGAGTTTGATGAAATAGTATGGATTTCAACAGTCAAGCTGATTAATACCTAATCTAGTGAAAAACCTAAGTACAAAGAATATAAGATCAATAGATATGAGTAAGTCTACTGTGTAATGCAGCCTGTTGCCTTGCATTAGTAGCAATATCAACTTGGCTTGGTAGCTAACTAGATTGGGAGGATCTACTTTGTAAAACATTCAACTGGAACTTGGAGGACTATATCTGATGAACGGCCATAGCAGAAACTGAGTTTGTATGAATATCGACAAGTGTCTAATCCAGGTGAATCTGTAAAATAGGTACATGACTACTCTGGTAAAAAATATTTTTGAGGTTAACTGAAGCTTTGCGGCTCACAATATATTAGGCATATATATTCTGAGAGGACCTAAACTATGCAGAGAAATAGATCCATAGGTAAACCAGCTAGTGTAAGCAGTTGGTCATAGTGGTGATATTAGTTTGGGATGTGAGAAAGGGTTAATGATCAGAGTGTTTAAATAGGTAACTCACAGGTAGGTTGCAGATATAGTAGCATAGTATAGAACCAACAGATAGTTGATTGTTTATATGGCAGACTACTTAAATTAGACAATGACTAAAGTTGTAAATGTGGCTTGTTGTACACTTATCATGTAACTGTAAAACCTTAGAAAACTGTTCATATGATAGTTCCACAATAACAAACTAATAAAAATCTAATCGGCCAAGAAAGTAGCCTTAATAACAAAAAAAAATAGGAAGAGTGCAAAAGAAAAAAGAGAGGAGTCTCCTAATAGAGTATTAGGAAAACAAAGAAAATATAGAAATATAAGAAAAAATAGAGAAATATAAGGGTTGCTTAGATAATAAAGAAAAAGCATACAAAGAGTGTAGAGACTAGCAGTCCAAAAAGAAGATATTAGGAGTAATTCTGAAAAATTATATAAATAGAGAAATAAAATTAATAGACTTTGTACTGAGATCAGTAGCTATAAGCAGAGACTATCAAGAAATTGAGATAAATAAGTAGCCTCTCACAGGTTTAAGAGTTGTAGAAGAATATGAACTTGAAATAATAGAGACACAGAATTTTAATATGAACTTAGCAATAATGTTAAAAGAAGAAGCAAAAGTGATAAAGATAAGAGAAGAAAAGGTATTAGAATTCTATACAGATAGCTCTTTAGATAAAAGAATAGATAGAGAAAATATAGAAGTAGAATTAGTAGGAATAGATCAGATAGAAAGTAGTATAATTAGTATAGAAAACTTAAGAGTTGTTAACTAGCTATCATTAACTAAAGCAGAATTAGTAGAAATTTAATTAGTTTTACTGATAATACAATATAATATGATAGTTAGAGTTCTCACTGATAGTGAGCAAGCAATAAAGAGTATATCCAAAGCTTGCAAAACTAAATAATATAACAAGTAGATCAGAATAGATAACAGAATAATTCTAGAAAAGATTGCATTACTTGTTAGGCAAAAAGGTATTGAGTTAAAGCTCAAGAAAGTTAGAAGCTATGCAGATAACAAATAGAATAATAAAGCAAATTAACTAGTAAAAGAAGGCAGAAGGTCATATTTAACTCTAAACCTTGATATAGTTAAAAGTGAAAACTTTAACTATGATATAGTATAGAAATTAAATAGAATTGAGAGCTCAGTTAAATACTTTATAACAAAGCTAGCAAAAAGATATAATGATACAGAATAGATATATCAAAAGAAAAATAAGCTTGCAGAGACTTCAAAGTATAATTAAAAAAGGCTATAGCAGAGAATTAAGAAACAAAGAGAGATAAACTGCTTGTTAATAAAAGATAGCAAGTACCTTATTATACAAATTAAATATTTGATGAATAGCCTTCTAATACTTAGCAAATTAAAGAAATAGAAACCAGATCTCTATAAAAATGACTTTTGTATTCTATGCAAAAAAGAAATCTCTGAAAACTTTGACTATCTATTTAGATGTTTAGCTCTACAAGACTCATAAGGACAAATTGAAGAAGCAGTAGTAGAAAATATTAGCAAGCTTAGACCTGAAGGAAATCACTGTTCGAACTTGCTACTAAAGATCAGAGAGATTATCTTTTTAAAAAATAAAGAGAGTCAATACCAAAGAATAAAAGAGCTAGTTATTAGACTTGAAGAAAAGAAAATAGCAGAAAATATAGAAGTACTAGCACAAGAAAAAGTATTATAAAAATCTAATTAGATAGTATTTTCTTTATAACTCAAAGAAGCTTTGCAGAAGTTATATAGAACTGATACTGTAAAAAAGTAATTCTTTAAGAAAAAGAAAAAAGAATTACAATAAAGCTCAAAAAGAACAAAACCAAAAAAACAAATTCTAAAATGAGAATCTAAGTAGATGAAGAAAGGAAAAAGGTACTTATGGAAAAGAAAAAGAAAAAGGAAAGAAAAAAAGTTAGATAATAGTTTTAATAGAAGATGCAGTTAAAAAAAGAATTAAAGAAAGTGATGTAGAATAGTAGAGTTTTCTTTGAATTAGTTAGACAAATTGTTCTAGCTATTTGACTAGTATGACAGATCATACTTGAGCACTTTAGAAGCAAATAGGTGATATCAAACTTAGGAAATTAAGTAGATTTTGTAATCATATGTAACTTGGTCATAGCTGTAGTTAACAACTTAATAAAGTTCATAATATGACTGTTAAAGAAAAAAAAAATATTATATTATATATATAAAAACAAATATATAAATTGCTTTAATTGAAGCTTTATTATTATTAGTATTTAGTTTAAGTAGTATAGTAATCTTGATATAGTTCTTATTTTTTTTAATATATTTATTTAATTATAGAAGTAGAGTAAATTAATCTATATATTGAGGTCTAGTGATCTTAGTATAGTAGTTAGATTGCTGAACTATCATACAAGAAATCTGGAGTTCAAATTCTACTGTTAATAGAATTAAATAATTATCTAAACCTTATGTATTCAACTTATAGTAAATTTGGAGTTGAGCCTTATGGCTTAGTTGGTTAAGCCTTCAACTCTCCACAGACAAGGTCAACAGTTCGAGTCTGGTTAGAGGTATTTGCTTCTGTAATTCTTATGAAAACTATTAATCGAATACGAAGCTCTGTAGTAAAACCTATATAAAGTACAAGATTCTAGAAAAGGAATTTCAGGAAGGAGATTGTTATTATAGAGTAAGTTAGCATTACATGTGATAGTCAGTATTACAGAAGATTCTGTTATATAAGTATTGTACAAATAAGTCTTCAGAAGGGTTAGGTAGCACCAAAATCCCTAGCAGTTAAGAACTTGCTTAGGAGAATGACACAAAGGTAATATAAGCTAGAGTAATAAGTGAAATGGGGAATATAATTGAAATCTGTGGTAAAGAATTGTTTTGACTAAATATGGAACACCTCTGGTATATGTGAAAGCTAGACTTAGAAGGTCCTGATCCTGTAGAGAGTTAGCTACTATCTAGGGTATGTATAATAACTCAAATTAGCAGGAAGTACTGAGCTAGTAGTGCAATCATACATCCGAGTATAAAGGTATACTAACATTAAATACTAGCTAATACAGAAGCAAGTTGGAAGTAGTACTATGTATTACGAACCTAGTTGGGAGCAACTTTGTTGTGAAATATAGCCTGTACTCTACCAATACACAGGAGTGTCTAGTATTGATAGTAGTACTGCATATAAATATAGTTATACATTATAAATGCTGCATACCTAGTCCTGTAGTAGTTGTATTAGTTGTGAGTCTAGATTAAGTATTGTAAGCTAATTAGAAGGTACACAGGTTTAGATAGCTAAACACTAAACAGGAAGTTTTCTGTGAGGATTACGATGCCTCATATGATTCATAGTACCTATTTGGTAGTATCTCTGTAGGAATATAAGTGATGCAGTAAATACAGAAAAGGTGATCTAATAAGGATAGCTGTAGCATAAATCCTAATTAAGACTATAGTAGGTTAGTCATAATTTAGGTCAAGTATATCTCAAGGATAAATTAGTCCTAAGGTTGTACATAGATATTAAAACTAGTTGTAATTATTACTTGTAATAAATTATAACAAAAATTTAATAATGTATCCGGCCAAAGAGGTCATTTGTAAAAAAAAAAAAAAAAAAAAAACTTATAGTAAATTCTGTCTGTTTCTAGAGTTATAACTCTGTAAATCATATTATACTAATATCACTTAAATATTGAAAGTATGATAAAGTATTTAAAAAGATATAATATTACATAACTAAATCTTAATAGAATCTATAAGCAGAGAACCTATATAGCAAAAATCTCAAATTAGGTAAAATAGTATAGATTTTAACAATCATACTAGTTAACATTTGATTTGAAAAAAGAAATTTGCATATAAAAAGATTAGTGACTAGATATGAGTAAGTTTATTAGAAAAAATCTATATTTAGATTAACTAGATTTAGAAAGACCTATCTCATATAATATCTAGAAACACAGATAACTAACTCAGTAGAAAGCTATAATAGAAACTAGATTTATATGAATATTGAATAAGAGTATATACAAGCTAAATTGAAATATAGCATAGCATAGTTGAGTACTATAGTATCTATTGATTAAGAAGTTAATAAAGAAGTATATAAAATGTATCTAGACTTTAAATTATAAAGCTTATGAATATATATTAGCTCTGTTGATATATTCTGAAAAGAGAAGTAGTATAGAATTAAGTGAATTTAGATAATAAAAGATAGCAGAACAGAAATGATATAGAGCTAAAGAATTTAAATAGGTAATTTTTAAATAAATTTCAGATATAGTAGCTAGTATAGAATCTTTGAGCAGACTACTTAAATTAGATAATCTAAAGTTATATATGTGACTAGTTATACTCTCATATATATAATTATTTCTTACTATCTATACTAATAAAAATCTTACTGATAGCATATTATATAAAGTAAAAAAATAAAGACTTTTACTAAAATGTACCTATAGTATTTTGCACTTATGGTGTTTTACATCTATTTTGTTATACGAAGCTATTATAATAGCCAATCAAAATTTAAAATCAAGTGTAACATAAAATTTACTTTTAATTTTAAAAAACATTGATATCTCAAGATTTTGTCTATGAAACTGCCTTTGCAGCTCTAATTAAAAAAATTCCTTGCTAAATTTTGCATATAATAACATCTAGATAAAATCCTAGGCCTCGCCCTAACCCTAAAGTAATCAAAATTTATTTTTTGTTTTATAAAATTTTATTTTTTTGTTTTGTTACACAAATTTGTAAATCAAATATTACTTATGGTGGTAAAACACCATAAGTGCGTTTTATAATAATTGATCATTAATATAAGTATTTATTTAGTAATATACTTCACCTAACAAATAGTTATTTTTATTATGTAATTAGTTATTTAATTTAAATTAAATTAAAATTTTTGTAATTTCGTTCTAGGTGAATACTAGTACTGTAGTAATTATATATTAATAATGAGGATAACAAGTTATATACTGTAAGATATAGATATTAATGATAAGGATAGCAAGTTATATACTGTAAGATATAGATATTATTTTTATTTAATAGGATTATTGTCTTTCTTAAAATATAGAATAAAGCAACTACTTTTTTAATTATGAACGTTTGCCATATTAACTTATCATGGCATCGTGGTAAATTGGCATGCAACAGTGAACAACATTCTATCAGGTTGGGTTAGTACGATACCGTATTGGATGGACGTACGTACGTACGTACGAATGACTGCGTTGATCTTATAACAGATAACAAAAAATAGAATAATATTAATATCTCATTAGAATATTTTATAGTATATACAGTATTAATACTAAAATTATAGTGATACAGTAAAAGGTTAATCAAAGGTAGGCAATATCAACGCAATTTGACGAGTAAATGGATTTAACTGACATAAAAATTGTTCCATAATTCTGGGCCGAATTGTGTTGATCATGGGCCAAGAATATCCTAATGCCGGCTGAATTGGCGGTTAGTATGATCAAACGGTTAAAGATTTTAGTCGGCTTCAATCCTTAATCGAAATGAATTCTTAATTCATATTTTCTTTTTGCTTAAATTCTATTGACTTTTCGATCCTATAATAGAAATTTTTGAGATCGATGAAATTAGTGTTCAGCAGAGGCGTGGCATTTGACTATATCCCTTATACACCAAATCAACTTACACTAACCATGCATAATTAATGCACTCAGTGAAAGGGATATGTGCGGATGCTATCATTGATCTCTGTTTTCCTAAACTTTAAAGTATAAACAATCCTGCATGCTGATAGTGATTGGAATGTGCATTGTTTTTGTCTCCGAAGTTGTACATAGAGGTAGAGTTGACATTAATTTATTTATTGCAGATTGCAGATACATAGTTAAATGCGAATGGTGTTTATGAAAAAAACAATAATAACGATTGAAATTTATTGGTTAATAATCATGCTTTATTATATTAACCAAATTAGTTAATTATGTGATATTCTTTTTTATTACTCTTAAGCACTAGCCAGTAACAAAATCTGTACTTATTTTCTAGCATATCATAGGGTGGTTCGAGACTCTTTGATAAGGGTAAATGAACATCCCTTATTCTTATATTAAGAATTTTAGCCGAAAAATGAGTACTTCAGGTATCATGACATTATATGGAGGCCATGTGCATAGAATTGTGATGTGTAAGTCGAGTTAAACGAACGACAAATGTTAGATGTTCGCGTCAGACATTCATAGGATATCTGATATATATATTGTAACGTAATTGATAATTTATGATGTCAACAAAATTATGTAATCGCACACAATGTGAAAAATTACTATCGTAGTTATTTCTTGTGATTACGTAATTTGTTGACATCGCTAGTTTCTGTTTTTTTTTGTTTTTAATGGTGTATGGAAAGCTTAACAAATGGATCACAAAAATTCATGCCATAAGTTATAATTTAATAGCACAGTTCATGTTAATACTGATTTCTAAAGAAAATCATGATCCTTTTTTAAATAACAATCATCCCTTTTTGTGTAATCTGATGATAGATGATACGATCGATCAACGTTTACTACACAGGGTGTACATAAATTAAATTTCATATCTGCACATAATACTTTTTTTTGTAATTTAAATTAAAAAAAGTTTACTAATTGAATCTTCTTTAGCCTTCTAAGTAAAGTTGTGATTCTAATGATAGTAAAATTATTAAAATTGAGTTAAAACTCGTCAAGATATATTAGATTTTTTTAATTTTTTACTACGTATAAAATTTATTTTATAGAACTATAGAAATCAACCAATCAGAATAGGTTATTTTGGGTGACCTAGAAAATTTTGAGGTCACCTAAGAAAACTTTATCTATGTACACCCTACCCTCAGAATTTACTGAAACTGAAATATACTATATACTGTATAAACATTCTATAATAAGATCGTAATTCTAGTCAACCGGCCCCAAAAAAATTATATAATTCTTGTTATAATTTCAGTAATAAACACCGATTATACGTACAATTTTAGAAATGGATGATCGTGATGATCAAGATTAAACAATTAAAACAGAACAAATGTCCAATTTCCTTAATTTGTTTATACGTAGACTTGTAATAAAAGCAAATTAAAGTATTTATAATAAAATAATATATTATCGTTATCTGTTATACGTACCAACTATTTATTTTTCTTTCTACTGTATTTTAAATTCTTTGCAGTACAGTAAAAACATTTCAGTCGTATTATGTAATTCTGTTATTACGTATAATTTTCGGGATTTCAAGCGAGATTTACAATATTTGTATATATCTACACATTAAAATATTCTATATTCCTTACAACGATAAGTAAAAGACCGCTAATCTTAATGATTAACTTTATTTTCTCTATTTATTATAAACTTTAATAAGGTCCAATTCAGTGTTTAAAACAGCATAGTAAAAATTCGGTGCATGACCAAAAAATCCTTTAAATATAAAAAAACCGGTTTTTCGGTTTAAAATAAAGCAAGTGAGTGATTATTTAGAATGTTAAATATCACTTACTAAATTCGTTGATTTACTTTACAGTTCAGGGTTGATCAGGTTGATCATGAGTTAATCAATACAGCACTTTTGCACGTGTTATAATTTTAATGACGCATAAATAGGTATTAAAAAAAACGCCTAATCAATATTTTATCATCCCCTTTTTTTTTCTCATTATTGACTTGAATTGTTTCTTTATTACCCTGAAATTTATCTTAAAAGTAAATAATAAATAATCGTGTAAATATATTAACATGGGTGACCCTGAAGATGAAATTGTTGATATGGATCTGGACAGTGACACCGACTATAGTAAAAGTCGGGAAAATAAAAATCCTGAAAAGGCGAAAGATCATATTACTTTTTCAAAATCTATTCAAAACGATATTGGTGTAATTCAAAAAAGCCCCGAGTTTAGTAAAAAACCTGAACAAAACCCGACAAAAAATATCCCTAAATTGATCAACGCTGATCTTTCTGTCTTAAGTAAGTCTCTGTCACAAAAATCCTCCTTACCACCTATAACTGTCTCAAGTCAAGCTTGTCAACCTTCCTCTTCAAATAAATCTGTATGTCAAGAAAATATTCAAAATTTAAGGCAAGAGATCTCGTTAAAAGCCTCAAATTAACTTATCTTTTCCTCACATGATTTTTTTCCAAACAATCTTATCCTATAATCTTTAGATCTTTACATCCAAAACTCATCTCTTTTCGACTTTTGCCTAAACCAAACCCTTTCAAATATAAAATAAAATCAAATTTTTCTGTTAATCAGAATTCTTTTAATAACAACAACTCATCAACAAACTTTAATGTTTCTCCGACATCCATGATTCATAAACAAATTCACTCTTCTCCCGTATCAGCTGATCATTCAATTATTGAAATGAACAAAGTTATTAAATCTAGCCCTCAAAGTAATTGTCAAATGGATATAGATAATAATTCTACAAAGACTACTACAACCATTCCATTCGTATCAAATAATTTTGAAGATGGTGAAATAATGGACTCTAATTATTCTATCGCTGGTCCTTCAAATACATGTGAAATTGGTTTGAATAATCTTGTTGAAAGGGTCAATAAATTGGATTTAGTTAATAGGTTAAGCTTTACCAATTTACCTTCTACTTCAATAAATTCCGGTCTTAATAAATTAGATAAGACGGAAATCGATCGTACTCCTATTGTTACTGCTACATTATCTAATCCTAATTTTAAACCCGTAATTGATAAGGATAATTTGTTTATACTTAATAATCATAATAACTTCAAATATGCTGAAAAGTATATACATAAAGAAGTTAAAATTGAACCTCCCGATGAGTTGAATTCTTCTATTAATGGAAAAGTCGATTATCATAAGGATTCTCAATCTTTGGATACAATAGTTCAACCTATTTCTCCTTATGTTGATGAACAAATTGGTCCTCAAAATATTAACACTAATGAAGTAAGTAATAACTTCTTCAATAATTTAACCGATCATTCAACATCTTTTCAAAGGGTGGGTAAAGTTGATAAAGGCAAACAAAAAGAAATTCTTAACAATGAAGAGTTTACTACTATTTTGAACGATAATTTGAAAAATCTGGAAAAAGATTTCAATTCAAAAAAAGCAAAGGAAAAACAACCTACTCCTCAGGATGAGTTAAGACAAATTACAGATGAATCGGAATTATCTAAAGATGTTCTTGATAAGTATCAAATTGTAAGTTATTATATCTATATACTTTTATTTAATATAATTTAAATCAAATTTAATATAAATTTCTCAACTTAATTAATTATTAATATTTTCTTGTGATTATTATTATTATTATTTTTAAAGCTTGATGATGCTTTATATGAATTTGATCAAGCTGCTCAAAAAGCATATGATGCGTTTCTTAGTTTGGAAAGGGTTTTACCTCCTGAAACAATTATTAAGATAGACCCTCCTTCGAATGATAAATGGAAAATTATAAAAGAAATTATGGGAATGTCTAAAAAAAAAAGATACAGGTTAAACGGAATTCAAGTCTCACAATTGAATACAAATAGAATTCAAAATTCTCATTTGAATTTAAACGGAGTTCAAAATTCTCAATTAAATTTAAACGGAGTTCAAAATTCTCAATTAAATTCAAATAGTATTCATTTGAATTCGAATTCAAATGGAACTCAAAATTCTCATTTGAATTCGAATTCAAATGGAATTCAAAATTCTCATTTGAATTCGAATTTAAATGGAATTCAAAATTCTCATTTGAATTCGAATTTAAATGGAATTCACACCCCTCAATTAAATTCAAATGGAATTCATACCCCTCAATTGAATTCAAATAGAATTCATACCCCTCAATTGAATTCAAATGGACTTTATACCCCTCAATTGAATTCAAATGGACTTTATACCCCTCAATTGAATTCAAATGGAATTTATACCCCTCAATTGAATTCAAATGGAATTTATACCCCTCAATTGAATTCAAGTGGAATTCATACCCCTCAATTGAATGGAATTCATACACCTCAATTAAATTCAAATGGATTTTATGGATTTTATACCCCGCAATTAAATTTAAATGGACTTCAAGCCCTTCAAGCCCTTCAATTAAGTTTAAATGGTGTTCAAAATTCTCAATCGAATAGATTAGGTGAGTGTATTACTTTTGGTCAAAAAAATTTTTAATATTCTATGTTGATACTGAAATTAATAAATTCGTTATAGAATATAGAGATTCCAGGAGCACTCCGATTCATGCTAATAATAAAAATGCATGTGTAAATGAAAGTGTTGTTAACGCGAACTTGATAGGGGATGTCCTTCCTGATGATGATTTAAGCTCTGGATCAAGAAGACAAAGTTCTAGAAAAGTACATGATACTCGAAGCCAGAAACCACCTAGCGCAAATCTACGAAGTAGGGCTCCCTCTTTTGGAGAAATTAGGCCGGCAGTACAGCCAGATCTAAATTCCGTTAAACGAAAATCTTTAAAGCAAAATTCGCAAAGTCCTAAATCAGGTAGAACTACCAGAAGCGCAACAAGGGAAAAAGAAACTCCTTCTCCTTCCTCCAAAATCAAATCTCCCAACATTAGGCCTATTAGACCTCATGTTAGAAAGCCAATTAAAAATCTTCCTGATTTCATTCTGAACTTTGAGGATATTACCAATTTTCATGGAGCAACAACAGATGAACAAAAAAACCCCACTACTTCCGCATTCGGAATTTATTGTTTGGAACTTTCCTCAATTCATTTTTTCAACAAAGGTGCAAAGACTGGTCCTGAATTTGTTGCTTACGCTGCTCAAAATTGGATTAAATTAACTGAAGATCAAAAAGAAGTAAGTCTTTAATATAATATAATACTATTGTTATTTGAATATTTTTTATTTTCTGACAACGAGGTATTTTAAAGATATATGAGAAAAAACGACGTGTTACGGTTCAACAAAATAAGCATAGAGATTCCTTTTCAGTAGAACAACAAATACCTTCTTTTTTTTTCAGAGATCCGCAAATTGAATCATCAAGATCATCATCAAGAAGATAAAATCGTTTATTCTTTTTTTTTTTTTTCGTTGTAGTATTTCTCAATTTTTATTTGTTAAAATTTTATCAAGTGATATGTCTCTTTTTATTTTCTTTTCCTTTTTTTGTAAAATCAAAAAAAAAAAGAAGCTTTTTATGAAAATAAATAAAATCGGTTGGACAATATTTAATAGGTAGTATTTAGAGATGTTTATAATTTATAATAGGTATGTAATGTAATATTATTGTATATTTTATATCGTTATTTATTACTAAATATATATTTCAAAAAAAAAAAAAAACAGGCATACATACGTCTTGCGGTTGTTATACTTAATACCTAATTATAAATTAGTAATAATGCTTTTATATCGGACAAGAAAAATATACGTATAATCTTGTAAATATTATATTACTATTGTATGGAGTGTACAGTATATGCTTTCTAAACAGTTTCGGGTTTATGAAGTTAAAAAAATTTCAACTTTTTTTGTGTATAAGTTAAATAAAATTTGTTATTTGTATAATTACGAAGCTAAAATTAGAAATAATATCGATATCAATCAGACTTCCCTATAGTCACACCTTATACAGATCATATAAAAAAAATGTTCTGAAACTGTTTTACAAAAAAATTCTTTGCATATTGCTAATCCTATTCTAAACTAATGCGTCATTGTTGATCTTAAATTCTGATGGGCAATCATTTATTTATATATGTTGTAAGTGGGAATGGAATTTGGAATTTTGCCATAGAATTATTCTATATAACTTATATCCTCTACCCTAACCCTAACGCGAACCCTAACCCTAACCTTAATCTATCCTGGTCATTAAATTTTAAATTTAATTAAAAAATTCTGTATCCACTTAAATTCCCGTTCCTACTTATAACACAGTAAATATTTTTTTAGCAATTAGTTTATTAAACATAATCTAATACCCTCTATCTAAAGATTATTTAATTGTGATTAGCTTGTTTAATTTGAAACAAAGCAAATCAGTTATAAGCAGTGTTGGCAAAATATGGACATGAACATTTATAGACTATGTCCATAGTCAATATATTTTTTTTGGACATAAAGCATTTAGTTCAAATCCAACATGTGAGCTTATTGTTCCGGACTATTCCGAACAGAAGCGCCAAGATTAGGTTAAATTCCGATATAATCCGAAAATTTCAGCAAAGAAGATATGGACATGGACACTATTTGAATTAATCTATGTCCATATTTGTCCAATCCAAATAAAATTTTTATTGGACATAGTCCAAATGCCAACACTGGTTATAAGTATTTTAATTCAATAATCTAATTATACAGATTTTATACCTAAAACTTGAAAAAATTTCATATTCTTCCGAAAAATAATTGCTAGTTTTTCTGATAGGTTTTCTCATAGTACCAACAATAACAATTACAATCGCAATCACATTTAAAATTTTGAATAAACGTAAAATCGCTTCAAAAATATGGCCCGAAATGTATTGATGACTTAATAGATTCATGATTTTTAACTCAACTTATAATTGATTGATCTGGTGCCTCATAATTCAAATTAAAAATAAAACTTTTATTTGTATAATAATATTTTTCCGCTTCTGGTGATTCTCAACTCAAAGGATTATATCCACCTAAAATTTCGTTTGTTCCCTTAACCTTTAAGACTGTTAAAGTAGGGCCTTTATTATCGCATTTATCATGGAAAACCCATGAGTTGGTGCTTTTTTGTGGAATAAACTTTGAGATAATAGTACTTTTAATAGAATATTGAGCAATCCATTTAGAAATAAGGTTAAAATGTTCCTGTTTAATTAATTAGTCTTTGAGATATTGGATATTAAAGGTTGAATATCTTCATCTTTGACATACGCTGAAGGACTTCGAATACTTCACGAATTTATGGTCGTTTATCAGGATCACTATCCCAACAACGTGTATACAGTTGAATATATAGTTCTGGTGTATCTTCTATTGATTTTTCCCTTACTCCTGAAAAAATTTGAAATATTATTTCATCATTGTCAATGCAGGATTCAAAAGGTGGATGGTAACTTGAAATTTCCCAGAGAAGAACGCCAAAACTGTAAACATCAGATTTCTCATCACATATATATTTATGAGATGCAAAATGCTTTGGTTCAATGTAAGCCGGTATACCAGAGCCTTTATTATTACCATTGAATTATTAACCTCTTTTGATATTCCGAAATCAAGTTATAATCATTTCGCCTTCGTGCACTAAAATATTCTTTGAGTGCTATAAACTTAGAAAAAAAGAAAATTTAAGTTTACTAGCATAATACTTTTTTAATTATCGTAATTCTAACTCTAATTCTTACAAGATCCCTATGAATGACTTTATCCTGATTTTCGTGCAAATGCATAATGCTCATAATGTCATATGAATTTCTTTTGCAATTCGTAATTTTCATCCCAAGTATATTGCCGTTCTTTTTCAAATAATCTCGTAACTTACCATCATTCGCATAATTTGTTTGTCTAATATACTTTGAAATTTAGGAATTTTTAATTAACTGTTAATCCAAAACGTTGCCAATATGGCTTATACACTTTATTGCATCTACTTTCATTAATTCAGTTTTAGTGAACTCATTATATTCGTAAATATGGGCATCTAGTTATTCAATTGTACTGTCAATATAATATGAATCTATTCCAGTAATGTTTATCATGACATCTTTGTCTATGTCATTATGTTCATTATTTTGCATTGAATTAATCTTCTTCATAATAAACTTTGTATCTGGACGATTTTCTGTAGCCTCATCCCAACATCGTTCATAAAGTTTAATGAATTGGGGGCATTCCCTCTCTTCCACCTTTGCATACGTATGTGATGATCTGTTCTCTAGAATAGGAATCAAACGGCGGCTTGCCGCTTGAAATTTCCCAAAGAATCATCCCTATATCTGATTTTTTTTCAAACCTATATGAGATATTTTTAAAACATTTGGGCTCAATATATCCAAGCATTCCATGTACAATAGGACCAGAATTTCTTGATAGCTCGCTATTCCAAAGAAAGTTATTTATTTTAAAAAAGCCTTTTTAAACCAAGGATAAAGGTTATTAATATATTACAAAATCATAATAAACAATATTTATTTGCTATTTCACTGGCGACGCACATTTTTACGTCACATTTGAGTCCTGAAAAATTTTCTTTAAGGTATTTTCTCAGGTTACCATTATTGGCAAATTGTAAAACCAGATAATTTCCGCTATATTTTTGCATGAATTATTTCAGAACTTCACACTCTTTGCTAAGTTATATAATTAAACAAACAACTACATACCTTTAGTTACTCCATAAAAATTAATAATATTCGAATGCGATGCAATTTTTCCAATAATTTAAGCTAATTATACAATTAAATAATTATAATAATGTAATATACTATTATAAGATTTTATTAGTCGAAAGTTTTGATATCCTTTTCTATCAATTCAACTGGTGTAGAAATATTCATCAAATCAGCTTTATTTTCAAAAGATTTGTCTTGATTGATTAAAATATGTTGACTGCTTTTATGTAGTATGTTTATTAATAGAAAAAACAAAGTTTGCTGAATATAATGAAGTATTAGACTTTTTAAGAATACTTTTATTACTACTATTAATATTATTTCCCGAGCAGAGCGGATGAACTTATGTCCAGACAATAGGCAAGAAAAAAAAATTCCAGGTGGGTTCCGGGAATAGGATAAGGCGGACATAAGCAAAAAATTTCCAAATAGCCACTATCATTCGATCGATCACAACTATGTCAGTATACTGTAACGTTCTTTAAATGTAACTTTTTTCGCTAACATGCTATACAATGTAAATTAAACTTCATGAATTTTAAATAGATGTACAGCCCTAACGGTTTAATACTTTGAATAAAATTTTACGGGACTAATATCATGGTTCTACTAATAAAGTTACGAAGCTATTATAATTTTTCACATTTAAATTAAAAAAATAACTTTGTAACTTTGTATAGCAATAATATTTCGACCTATTTATTTAGATTCGAACCAAGCTTTTTCGAGCGCGCGAAGTTTTGAAACCTGTGCTTTCATGTGCTTCCCGTCTTGGCTGTACATTTATTTTCACGAAGAATTCGAAGATATCTATTATATGATACCATTACATAACTAATAATATACCGTACCCCAATGATCTTTTGTAGCATTGTTTCTTCAGTATCATACTCAATTATTTAAAACAGATCGTTTACAATGTACGTACCAGCAGAATTATTAATATAATGCCTTTTTTTCCAAGTCGTAAAAGCAGAAACCATACCAATAAATTTAATATAATATTTACATGACAACATTGTTCGAAGTGAAGCGGCGCTCCGGAATCCAACGGATTCCGTTTTCCTAGTTTATAATAAATTTTGTTGTAGTCTCTGCTGATAATTTATCGAGTTCAACTAAAAATTTTTTCTAAAAATAGGCGCTGGTCCGGTTCGGTAGACCAGCATTTCATGTAGAGATTAGAATAACCTAAGGGTGTATTATAAATAATTTTAAGAAATAAGTTTCGCTAATTATTAATAATCATTAATTTTTTAATATATTCAATGGAGTTTAGCAGAGTTTGCCTATCTATTTTATAGATGGTGATATAATCAGCTGGAATGGCTCAGCTTGGCTCTATCAAGCCATAGCATAAATAGCCATGGTGCAGTCAAGCCATGATATATTATGGCTTGAGTTAGCCAAGCCATTTTAAATCATGGGTTGAGTTTATGAGCTGCTGCTAACTATAGTTTATAGCTTAAGCAATTAATCATAAATTGAACATATATGCATAGTGATACTAAATTTATATCAATAAATTATAATATTTATCAAATGTGTATAGTTTGAATTAAATTTTATTATTGTAATACTAAATTTATATTGAAAAATTATGATATTTACCAAATGTATATAGTTCGAATTATAGAGATACTAAATTTATATTGATAATTTGATATTTATCAAATGTGTATAGTTTGAATTAAATTTTTTTTTCTTTTAACAGTTACATTATAAAATTTTATTAAGTTGTTAACTTGGGTCATAGTTAAGTTATATATAATTATATAATTTACTTAATTTTTTAAGTTTGATATCATTTAGCTACTACTACAATACTCAGATATAATCTATTATACTAGCCATATAACTAGAACAATTTGTTTAACTAATTCAAAGAAAACTCTACCAACTTATATCTCTTTTCTTAATTCTTTTTTTAACTATACTTTCTACTAATACTATTTTTC
>CAJVPM010000429.1:0-17440 GCA_910592325.1 Scutellospora calospora | reverse complement strand
CCTAACCCTAACCCCATGTGATGTCGGCTAAATGAACTTTCGGTGAAATGACTGTCGGTGAAGTGAGCGGCACCGCAATAATTTAGTATCACATAGTTTTTGCAATATTGTTTATTTTGGACGTCCCAAATTGTTTGAGTAACATTACTAGTAGTGTTATCGATATAAATAAAAGAATAAGTAGTTTTAAAATCAAAATTTAAATCACCTAAATAAGGTTTTTTCCCATTGGGTTTTTTTCCTACGTAGGCAGTATATATTTTATTATTATTTAATATTTAAAAATATTTATTATATAAAATATATTAATTAAATATACATTAATTATTAACTGTTAACTATAAATATATCTAATTATTGCTAATATAAAAATAATATAATTAATAGCAATACATATTAAATATCATAGCTACTTGATCAAACATTAACCGGTCATTTATCGGTTATGACTGGTTATTTGACCATATAACCGACCGTGGTCAAGCGGTTATAAGTCAATAACTGATAATGACTGGCCGATGACCGACCATAGCCGACCGAACCCATCCCTACACCTGATCCTGAATTTTCATTGGCTAAGTTTGGGTTGGAAGCCCCGTTTTCGGAAAATTGATCCTACGCCCTGGCATTGTTACCTTTAAGAGCTCTAATTAAAAAAATTTCTTGCTAAATTTTGCATATACTAATGCCTTTGCTAAAAACTTAGGCTTCACATTAACCCTAAAGTAAACAAAAAGTGTTTATAAAAAATTAAACCCGTGTGTACAGTTAGTAATTTTCTTTTTAAAAAAATAAGAAGAACCCTCCGAAAATTGATATATTTTTGACTAAACAATTGTACCGTCCGAATATTTTTGTGTATAAAAGCAATTTCTATTTGTGTATGATTTTATTTATATCTCAAATAAACTACCAATACGTAGTGCATCAGTAGTTGTGAATTAAGAAAAACTAAGAATAACCTAATGTGAGTTTTCATTGAGAAACCAATCATATTTCAATATTAGGTGTGATATAAAAATTAAAAATTAAAAAAAGAAGGATTTAAGGTAATAAATCCTAATATTAAGATTTGAGTTAGGATGTGAACATGTGATTTTTGTGATCATTATGGCGGAGAATCATTGAGATTATTCAAATTTAAGAATCTATATCATATTATTGCGCTTTGCAAAAAGGTGTGACCCTGTGATTTTCTTTGTGATGATAGAGAAAAATTTCTGTGATTCTAAATTTTCTATTGATCAAATATTTTAGTATATACCGATACGTATTGTCTAAAATCTGTAAAATTCGGAAAAACACCTAATTTCCCGTGGTTTTCACATGACATTATGATCTGCAAGGTCACACCTTTTTGCAAAGCGCAATAAGAAACATTACATTATACATATTGAAATGATGGATTTTATACGGCGAGTCAATCGCTTGACTATGAAAACCTTGCGTAACCTACGAATGGCTTAGTCGAAAGAGGGCGTTTAGATTTGGTCGATGGTTAGGGCTCGTAGGTGAGTGATTATCTTTAATTTCTTAGTGTTGAGTCTTTTAGGGATTATATCGGTAATATTAATCTTCTCTTTTATTAGGCGGACCACTTGGGGGTTTTATCTTTATAGAATATGGACACCACAGTTCGTCGGGTATTCCAATATTCGAAACCACAGTTACCACAGTGCGTTGGGTAACTGGAACCAAATTATATAACCACAACCAACCACAATACGTCGGGTTAGTTGGACAGAAAGACCACGGTTAATCTTAGTACGTCAAGATTAACCGGACAATTTGCAGGGTCAGTATCACGTAAACAAGACAACAGTAAACGTACTGTATGTCTAGTGATGTGCCATTTATATAGTGATGTGCCACGTACAGTACTATACGTACAGTACTGTACGTACTGTACGTACTGTACGCTAAAATTTTGACAGTCATTTTATAAGTTCTGAAGTTTAGCCATAACATTTACGAGTTCCTAAATATTCCGAACAGATTACGGAATATTCCGAAACTATGGTATAAAAAAAATCCTAATATACGTACTATACGTACTGTACGTACTGTACGCTAAAAAAATCCGAGTATCATATAAATGGCACATCACTACATTTATATGATACCCAAATTTTTTTCGCGTACAGTACGTACAGTACGTATAGTGCGTACAGTTGTTTCTAGCTATCTGATTGGTTGGGAGAATTCACCCGAAGTGATCGGCAAGAATTTTCGCGTACAGTACGTATAGTACTGTACGCGGCACATCACTATGTATGTCAATTTAACGATGGATCGGGTTATAGGAGTAAAAAGGGGTTAATTTAGAGAATGTATTGTTTATTCGGAATTCAATGTATTATAAATAAATATTTATTTTAATAAAGAGTTCAAGTTTTTAATAGTAAAACTACCAAGAGTTATCCTTTATTATGAGCGAATTCGCTCTTATATATACATATTACAGCACTATGTTTTACATAACTCTTTTATCATTTATAATACTTAAACATATTTTAATATTTTCCTTTCCCTCCTTAATCCCTTTTTCCTACTAAAACTCTCTTATACCTTTTATTACATAAAAGAGTTTTAGCTCTTTTATCCCCGGGAAACCCATTAAAGGTTAGAGATCTGCATACCCGTATGCAGATACTGCGGCACTCTGACCTCCGACCCTCACGAGTTACTTTCACGTTTTACAATAGATTTTGTGCTCTGCTCATCAATTTTCACAAACACAAAATCACGATAGGCATTTCTATATACGTTAAAATCATTTAATTTAGGCATTACTATTTAAAGTTAAGATCGATATAATAAAAGTATAACTTGCCGATGCAGATACCGATGCCGTTTTAGTCATCCATATTTATCATTATTTATAAAAGGAAATTCCCAAATTGAAAATTTAAATTTGAATAAAGTTTGAAGTATCTGTGACAAATGTCTATTATTAATAATTTAGATGAAATAAATTAAGTTATTTATTTTGAATTAAGACATTTACGAATCCTATTTATTTAATTAAGTTTATAAATTTCATATCCGGATGTTCTTATTTAAATTTTTTGATTTCGAGATTTAAAAAATTTAAATTCCCACTTATTTTCAAAATATGTTAATTTTGAATCACCTAATATAAGAATATTTTTGTTTGCAGTAATTAGAATATTAAAATAAATTGTTTATTATTTATGTCAAATTTATAAGACATTTAAAAACTTGGATTTTTCACATTATGAACTAGATTATTTTACGTACAATAAATTAGGAAACGATAAGACAAACAAATATGCACCATGTGTATAGAGTCTTTCGCCAAATAGCAATTGACTAAAAAGAAATTCGTATTACAAGCCAAAAGGGCAAAGGTTATAACTGATTTTATTTATTATATGTAAATATATAAAACCGGGTATCTAAGAAGTTCGATAAAATACGTAATTACTTATTTAGTGATTGTTGATTAGATAGTCACAATAATTTTCAAAATGGGAATTTCCAAAATTTTTAAACATGCATTACACATAATTGACATTTGCAGATAAGTGTAACTTAAAAGCTAAATACCAAGAATATTATATAATAAGATCAATATTCTCTGAAAATACGATAATACGATAACAGTATTTTATATCAATCATGGAACATTTAATACAAAATATTTTAAACAAATGTTCGCCCAAAAAAAACACAAAAGCAAACACTAGCAAAGAAAACACTACCGAAATTAATAATAATGACAATAATTTATCTTTCGATACAATATCCGATCGTGAAAATGCCAATAAAAATAGTAATTATGACAGCTTATCTTTAGATTCATTAGAAATTTGGGAAGAAATACCATCATTAAATTCAGTTGATTCAGATAATTCAGCAAGTTCAAGAGCAGGATCTATATCCGAAATTAATAATAATGATGACAACTTATCTTTAGATTCATTAGAAATTTGGGAAGATATACCATCATTAAATTCAGATAATTCAGCAAGTTCAAGAGCAGGATCTATATCCGAAATTAATAATAATGATGACAGCTTACCATTATATTTAATATCTGATCGTGAAAATTTTTCCGAAGAGCCTAAAAGTGATACTGGTACTTGCTCAAGAACATTAAATTCAGATAATTCAAGAGCAGGATCTATATCCGATTGTGAAACCTTGTCTGAAGAACCTAAAAGTGATACCCCTAAATCTGGTACTTGCTCAAGAACATCATTAAATTCAGATAATTCAAGAGCAGGATCTATATCCGATAGTGATTCTTCTACGCTGAATAGTAATGTTGACCTTCGTATTCTGCAATTGGAAGAGAAATTAGGAAAACAATTAGAAAGGCAGAGTAAAAAATTGAAAAAATTGGAGGAAGAATCGAAAAGAGAAAATTCGAAAATGCGAATTCAGAATGAACAATTTAAAGGCCAACTAAAAAAATTGGAGGAAGAATCGGAAAGGGAAATTTTGAAAATGCGAATTCAGAATGAACAATTTAAAGACCAACTAAAAAAATTGGAGGAAGAATCGGAAAGGGAAAATTTGAAAATGCGAATTCAGAATGAACAATTAAAAGGCCAACTAAAAAAATTGGAGGAGGTATTGATAAAAAACCAGATGATAAAAAAAAAAAAATTTAAAACTATCCTTAAAACTTGCAAGATGACCTAACTTGTATTTTAAATCTGGCAGGCAGTATGAGTTATCTCAGTAATTAATATTTTGCATTGACAATTTTTTTTACTGTAAAAAAAAAGTAGTATTTTTTCTTTTTTTTCCGGAACGTTGGTTGAAAGTAATCAATCATATTAATTTGAATTAATTTGTGTAAGAGGCTATGTGAGGCTGAAGGATGGCATTAAGCCTCTAGCAGATCAGGTCTCTTAAGATGTATAAAAGCACAGGTTGCCTCTTTAATAAAAACACTAGAGATAGAGGAGTTCTCGCCCTTCTTCATAAAGCGAAGTAAAACAATGATTTATCTCCAACTATCATTGATTCACGAATCCCACTTGGTTAAGTGAGACGTTGTCACACCAACCCAAGTTGTAACTGGAGCTGAACTATGCATGTATTCGCATGTATTGTGTGCTGCTCTCTGTTACGAAAAATTTCGGCATTATGAAGATCTTGCTAGATTTTTCCATTACGTATTACTTTATCATTGTTACAGTAGTATCAGTGGCTGTGTAGATAAGATCTGGGTTTGAAACCCAAGATCAGGGTCTGAGACCACAAATCGTGGTTTAAGACCCAGGATCGGGGTTGAGACCCAAGATATGATTGATAATAAAAATGTATAAGTAGCTTAATCTAATAAAGTAAAAGATATATCTTATTAATCAATTTCTTATCGCTCTTCTGTAATAATATCGTTATCTTATAATAAAATGCATCTTTCTCCCGCAATAATAAATGAAGTAAATAACATAATGCATAACATTTATTTAACCTACACTTATGTTTACGACTCTGAGTTAAATTGGTGCTGTATGATAGCTCTTAACATTTCCCAATCAGTCATAACAGTATACATATTTATTTTACTTAATTCAATCATGATCAAGATCACGAGGTATTATTATTACAAATAACACTTGATATAATAAAGTTATCAGTTCCAGACAAAATCTTTCTTATATCGAGATTTTCTTAATTGAAAGTTTTTTTGTAATAAAATTTTCAATTGGGATTTGTAAAATCTTTCTTATATAATTATGTACTTTAAGATCAAGTGATAGGCTTTAATTATTAATTGAATTATTTACTTTTGTATATTTACTTATTAAAAATGCATATTCGGCTTTATTGAACTAGAGATTTTATTATCTACTGTATTTAATATATATGGCATTTTTGATAAGAGCTTTACTTAGTAAGGTGTTTTAATCTCAAGTAGCATATTTATATTTTATAAATTTATTTGGACCTTCTTGTTCGAAAAGAAAATATACAATAATTTGTTTCATCATAAAAATCTAACTAAGCTAAATGATCTTGGATACAATTATCATGAAATTGGAGTTGAAAAGGATGGGCACACAATAAAATGATGATTTATTATCAAAAATCGGCTTATAAAAGCGATGATAAAAGAACATTTAGTTATCAAAATGGAATTGGACTATTTTTATTCGGTGAATATTTTCTACCGATATCTATTGGATCATCCGAAAAGTAATTTTATTAAAATTATAATGACTGTATGTTTAAAAGCCTATTTAGATAGATATTACATAATTAAGAAATAAAGCATAGAGAGACTTGATCAGTGTATGATTAAACTTTCTAATTTGTTATATTAAATAAACATGTAAAATTTGTGTTAGTAGACAAAGAACCTCTGTGCAGATTTTAGTTTTAGCAAAAGCTTTACTAGATAATATTACAACAACACTTTCATTGAACAATAATCAATCTAAAGAACCTAACAATAAAGAGTAGGTAAAAAAACCTATCCAATACTAAGCAAAATGGCACAAAAATGCAGAGAATTTTATTATCACAAAACATAGTTATTTAAATTAGAGTTAGGCAACCTCTATATCCAACTGGACACTGGACATATTCAATCTGTCCGGTGTCCATTGATCTATTGAAATATAAAGTAAAAAAATTGTTTAACATTATCCAATTGTTAATTTGTCTAACTATGAGTGGAAGTTTCTTGATATTAAAAATTGCAAAAGTTCTTGAGAACTTTTAATTTTTACTGGACAGCCGAATTGTCCAGTTACCCAACCTGATTTGAACGAATTTATTTTTTATGTAACATATAATGTTATTTTTAGTGAAACAAAGTATTTTAGTAGATTCATTGGATTTCACCAGATTTCATCAAATAGTTCATGACCAGATATAAAAATCCAGTGAATTGGGCAAAAAACAGTCGGATATCCACAGATCCAAGCACTAATACGTATAAGTTATTAAAAACCTGCTGATATGGGTCTTGCTGGTAAACATTTGCGCTTGGTAAATATTATAAAGATGGAATTGGAATTAAAAAGAACGAACATAAGACATTTATTTATTATCAAAAATCTGCTGATATGGGCTATGCTAAAGAAACATATATGGTTAGAAATTGTTATCGAAATGAAATTAAATATAATGAACTATAAGGTATTCGTTTATTATAAAAAATCTGCTGAGGTAGGTAATATTTCTGAAATATTTAATGTTGTTAATTATTTATTATTGAAATGGAATCGGAACCATAAGTGACTTATTAAGTGCAAATTACTGGTATTAAAGTAAATATGTTATTTTTATTCAAGATCTGTTATTTTATTCAAAGGATTATTTAAAATATATTTAATATAAATTAAGGAAAAAATAATTTATTAGATAATCTAAATATTTTATTTATATATGAATAGGTAGAGTTTATACTGTAGGAAATTACCATATATGATCCTGAAGTCTTGAATAGTAAAGCATATACTGTAACTTCTAATATTACTGGTACTTACTTGACATAACCATGTGTGAAATTTTGTATTGAATGGCCGCTTTTTGTGATAAAAGATTTAATGCGCGACTTCAAATTTACATTAAGCTTATTAGTAATATGTTAATATTTAAATATACTAAAAAGATAAAGTTCATTTATTACTTATATAAAACCTAGTGATAAAGTCACTACGTGTACAAATTATAATAGTTTATATTTTAGCAGGTTATGCTAGTATACTATATTTTACTTGGGTACAAATATATTTGTGTTAATAAAAAAATTTGCTTAGGCACTTAATTGCTTTAATAAGAGTTTCTGAACTAATTTATAGAAACTAGTTTCAGTCAAAAATAGGAGTAATACTGCATATTAATTACAATTACAATTCGTTTCTTTTAATTCGAAATTCTGAATTATGTATTCGATTTGTTTAGTTCTGAACATCTTAATGCTTGTTAGCTATAATTACAATCATGTTAAGCAAAGTGATTCGAGTCTATAATGTTTCTGAGCTTTATATTATTATCTGCTATTAATTTGCATATTTATGTTGTAGGTGGATTCGTAATATCAATAAATTCAGAATAAACTTAAGATGATTTAGGATCTTAAACTCAGGTAGTTAAGGATAGGCTAAATTTATTAGAAATTATTAATTATTTAATAGCGATACTTGATGGAAATTGCAGTTAATTCTAATCTCATCAACAATTAATCACACATCCCTACAGATGGTAATGGAATCTTATACGGTTATGCAAATATACTACTGTATATGAATAACTTTCAATACCTGTATTAAGTATTCGTATTTTGTTAATTACAGCTATTGTGTTTCACAATATTGTAGCTAAAGTTTTGATAATTTCTAGGTTTAGCGTTAAGTAATAAGTTTCTAAATATTCCGAACGGTTATCAGTTATGGAATATTCTGAAAAAATATAAAAATCATGTAAATGCACTTCACTTGTTGTGATTACCGGATTTTTTTTATTTTTATTTATTTTTATTTATTATTTTATTTTTATTTATTTTTTTTTTTAGAATACAACTACAGCTCTTTTATAACTTTATAACACTGAATAACATAAGGGGCTTTGAGATTATACTATTTTCTACTCTTTCTAAATCCTATAACTCCTTTGCTGATCACGCTAATCTTTATATTCTTTTCTTTAAGTATTCAGATTTCCTTATTCTTTCCTGAATCTTTCCTATCTAATATTTGCATCATTATCACTAACCTTCTATCAGTATCAGTAATTTGATTTAGAATATCAGGTGATTTATGGTACAGAAGTTTCTTTATAATGTAGTTATTACAGAAATGTCATATTTATCCTGTTACATTCTCTACTTATTTTATACATATTATACATAAAAATACTAGTTAGATTCATAATTAAAAGAGTCATATTGTTTATTTCTTTGATGTTTTGTTTGTAAGCTTCTTTAGACTCAACTCCTTTATAAGCATAAAATCATACTAGTGAATCAGTTCATACATTATTTAGTTAAGTAGACAGGATTTATGATTTCTAGAAATAAAGCTAAATGTTTTCTTTTGCAGATTCTTACTGCAAGTTTAATATTGAAATTAGATCTATTAAAATGTCTTTGTGCAATTGATACAATTTAAAGATAGCAAAGGTTAAATGTGACGATGCATAAAATGATGTAATGATAGTACTCATATAAAAGCAATATTCTAATAAAGCATTTTTAGAGCTTTTGGTATTGAGAAAGTATTGTGTTGAAACAAAAGTGTATTGCATTTCGTGTGCAATCGTGGATAACAATAAAGTGCTAATAAAGAAACGTGTTAGATATATTGATACTGTCAAACAACCTAGAGCTAGATATCTATAACTATGGTTATAGACTAACCCCTTGGCATTATCGCTGTTTGCAAAAAGGTGTGACCCCATGATTTTTGTGATGATGTGGTGGAAAATTTTAATAAAGAATCTTATAAAAGAATTCAATAGAGAATACGTAATAATTTGCTTGAAATCAATAACCCTATCTTATTAAATTCTCTATTTAAAATTTTCCTACATCGTCACAAAGAAAATCACGGGGTCACACCTTTTTGCAAAGCGCTATAAATTTAAGGTAAATTCAAAACTAAAATAACAGACATTTTTTATATTATATAGTCAATATTTATTTACATTATATAATTCCTCTATGTTAACAATTCTAGTACATGTAGTTGTCAATTTAGTTTATCCCTTCATTAATTTTACCAAATTGAGATTGTGACCAGGTACAAAGAATTAAAAAAATACCGGTAGCGGTAGATGCTTTTTTTATCAAATTTACTAAATAGGTAATTACTTTATTAATACGTACAGTTTGCCAGTTTTCATGGGAATATTTATCGTTATTGATATTTGTAATACCGATACCAATTGTTTTAATTACGTTAATATTTTTTCCAATTTCAGACTCATGCAAAAAAAATTGATTGAATATCG
This sequence comes from Scutellospora calospora, assembly GCA_910592325.1. Classification (NCBI taxonomy): domain Eukaryota; kingdom Fungi; phylum Glomeromycota; class Glomeromycetes; order Diversisporales; family Gigasporaceae; genus Scutellospora; species Scutellospora calospora. Next base: position 7,501 of record CAJVPM010000429.1, on the reverse strand, counting down.
ATAATCTTCGTTATAACATACCGATACATGTCAGTATCATAACGATAAAGGAAATTTCCTCATTTAATCATTAAACTGGGAAATTAACGTTAACGTTTAATTGTGATTGTGTTACAATTCCGACGCTGTATCACTGATGTATAAAGAACTGTTACATTGGTGGCATATATGAATTTCCTAATTAAGTATTTTCCAATTTTCTTGTTTACAGTATTATTTATCGCACGCATTAAACTTGTAAATATGAATATCTAGACGGTTAATTCCTTATAAATCAACTAACGCTAAGTCTTAGAGATGGGCAATTGCATGCATGGTATGCAAAACATGCAATTAACATGCAATTAATTCTGGCCAGCATTATGAAATTAAATCATAACTTTGGCCAAAACATGCATGCATGCATGCAAAAAATGCATGCGCATGTGCATGCTAAAATAGAAATTTTGTATTTTGCCCATCTCTACTAAGTCTTAATAAGTAATTCTATATTTATGGAAATAACGTCATATTTACTGTGTACATCAAATAACGTTAAGTATAAATTGTGCGGCTTTGTACGTAATACAAATGTCAACTTGTCATTTTCCTATTATAGTATTTTCTATAACAGAGCTTAAATTACTTTATTACCCTAAATCATTGTCCCTAAATTTTAATGTCCTCTTTCAAAAATTAGTGACCTGTCAACTCCACCCTGTATCAAAAACAATTTCTCTAATCTAAATAAGTATCGTAAAGCTCGTCAAATAGACTTGTGAATGACATTGTTAAGGATGATTTCTTATTAATTAAAGAGTTGTTACGATTACAGTTTAGCCCAGATTTGACTTTGGATAATGCTGAATAAATTTTTGCGACATCTCTGCTGCCATAGTATTGTCGTTAATTTAAACTTGAATTGAAGATCAATTATAGTTGTGAACAGAGTTGTAAATTACGATAATTTATAAATTTTGGTGGTATTATTTAATTATGGAACTCCTAGCTACATAACGAAATCTTATGATATAACAGTACTTTTCAAGTAAGCATTTGGTAATTTACCACAAAATTCATGGTAACTTACTGCAGTAACTTTCCACTATAACTACAAAAACTCCGGTTGTATATTTACGAAAGTGAAATCATTGCATGATCTTATTTAAACTATATTCAGATGTCACGTCTACTTGACATTGTAAAAAATTTACAAAGAATAAATGTATATACCGCGCCATGACACTTATATCTCGCACACCTATAGTAAATCATATCCAGGTGTAACATAAAATTAAAACAAACGTTTTACTTCGATTTAGTTAGGGTTAGGGCGGGTTGGAACCGGTTTTAATAATTCGGGTTTATCACATGAATTTTGCGATATTTTAATAATTCGAGTTTATCACGTGAATTTTGTGATATTTTAAAAATTTATCTAACCTCTAGTATAGTTTATATTAAAATTTTTTTAGTTAGAACACGAAGGCCGTTTCCTATGTAAAATTTTGAGCTATTGGAGATTCCATTAAAAAAAGGGGTTTCGCTATTTTTATGTTATACTTAATCTTGAAATTTGATTAGTAGGTGACAAATAAGAGTATCACATGTTGCAAAATTAGCTAATTAAAATAAAGCATGATAAATAAGAGAATCACACTCAGAAGATATTTTAGAAGTACAAGCAGAACAACTAATAGTAAGTAGAAAAAATAAAATAGAATATAGCTTAATAGAAGATATCAAAGAAACACAAAAGAAAGAAGTTAACTCAACAAACTTAAATCAGTACATTGATTTTACAGAAGAATCAAAAGTTGAAATTCTACTAGCAGAATCAGATTTTTCACTAGAAAGAAGTATTTAGGCACTAAATAAAGATTACTATAAAGAAAAAAGAAATATCTGAGTTAAAGTAGTAGCTATTAAGGTTTTCAAAAACAATATAATTTTAGAAACAAATTACTAAGGTAGTCAATTAGAAGAAATATATATCTTAAAGAAATATCTGAAAAGTTTGAATAGGAAACCTTTGGTATACATTATTCTTCAATTATATGAAAGGTTTTGAAGAGGCAAAAAAGAAGCTAGAAAGCAAGAAAGAAAACTATAAAAAGTAAAACTAATTCTAGAAAAAAGTATAGAAAAAAATATAGTTACTAGAAACTCTAAAAACTGAGTTAAAGATGAAGAAATATCTAAACAAGAAATAAGAAAAAGAAGATAAGAATAAGCAGAATTTGAGTTAAAAGAAGTTTCATAAAACAGAAAAAGAAAAAGAGCTTGTCTCTAAGTAAGAATAGGAATAAAATAATAGTTTTAGATCTACTAAACTAGGCAAAAAGAATACAAGTTTTTGAAATAGTTTGCTTTATAAGAAAAGTTGAATATATAGAGATAATTAAAAGTATGTATAATAAGACAAGAGCAGAAATAGAGTTCAAAACAGGCATATATAATGAGAAAAAAAAGAATAAGATTTGGTGTCTGCTTTTTATAAATTAAATACTTGTAAAAATAACAACAGGTATTAATAAGTTAGAGTTGCTTTATGCAAGAAATATATTTAGCAAAAAATTAGTAGATCTATTAGAGAATACAAATAAGGTACTACTATAGAGACAAGTTAAAAAATCAGGAGCTAGAGCATTATATATTTTCAAAAACTCTAACAATAACAATATAAAAAATACAATATTATATTTTGAAAAATAGAAGATATAATAAATACTTTAAGATTTTTAATATATTATTATAATAATAAGCTAAGATAAGCTAATGCAAAATAATAAAAAGTAGAAGTAGTAACAGTAAACCAAAGAGTAAAAAACTACTTTAAATCTAAAATATATCAAAAAAGAAATGAAAAATATCTAGAAAAAAGAAGAGAAGATAAATAAAACTAAGAAAATGAATATTTAAAATTTATATAAAAAAGAAAGTAGGAAGAAAAAAGATCCTATCTAGAAACAGATAATAGTAAAAAGTATAGAAAAAAGAAAAATATCAATATCTAAAGGGAAGCTAAAAGAAATAGAGATTTAAGAGCAAACAAGCAGATATATTATAAAGATAGCAACAAATCTATAGAGTATATAATATAGTTAGTACAAAATTTAGAAGAAAAGCTTAATAAACTAGATTTAAAGACTTCAAATTACTTTTAACTTTACACTAGTTAAATTAAAAGAAACCTATCTTATATAAAAAAGAAAATGTATAATACAAAATAGGATTACAAAAAAAAAACTACAAAAGAGAAGTTATAAGAGCAATAAAGAGTAATATAAAGATAGCAAAGGTTAGAAAAAGAATTAATATAGCTGTGAATAATATTAACAGATTAAAAGAAAATAGACATAAGTTAGAAATATTAGTAGACAAATTTGAAAAGAAAAAATACAATTTAGTAGAAATAGTTAAGACAAATATTTTAAAAAAAGAAAGTTGATTTATAATTAATCATAGAGAGAAAATAGATAGTTTTTAAACTGATATAGAAAAAGATAAAAACAAAAGTTCAGAAGTGAGTATATTAATAAGCAAGAATTAGTCTAAACATATAAGACAAATTAGAAAATATAGTAAATATTTGCTAGTAGTATATTTCTTCTTTAAGCAATTAGAACTAGTAGTTTTTATAATATAAATAGTATTAAATAGTTAACTAAGAAGAAAAGAAATGCAAAGAGTAATAATAAGAGAAGTTGTCTAAAGAAACTGAATATATACTTTATAGTAATAAGTAATTTTAACTATATTATATAACTAAGTATTGATAAAAACAAGAAAACAAATAATAATTTAAAAAAACTACTATAATATAGTTAAATAATAAAACAAAATTTTGTTGATATCTTTAAAAAAATGTATTCTAACAAAAAAGCTTTTCATAAAGTAACAGAAAGGATAGTACAAGAATAGACAAATTTAGATTTCAGAAAGGATAGTATAAAAATAGACAAATTTGGATTTCAGAAAGTCTAAACTTCAGTCTTAAAAAAGTTTTAATCAAAGATATAACTACAGAAACAGGTAGTAATTATAGTCTAATAGTAGTAAAATTATTATTAAATTATCTAGAATTTAAAGATAGCTTAGCACAAACCAGAAAGAAAGAAGTCAAAAAAACAATTTTTCTTTATAATAAAGCAACAAAAAAAATTAGAATAACTACAAGAATAAGATATAGTATTTTCTAGAATAAAAACTAAACAGAAAGCTATAATTAGAAAAACAGATTAGAGAAAATAGCAATAGAACTTTAGATAAGGTCTGGCGATCTTAGTGTAGTGGTTAGGTTGCTAGACAACCATGCAAGAAGTCTGGGTTCAAATCCTACTATCGATGAATTTGAATAATTACCCAGACCTTTGTACTCAACTTATAGTAAATCCTGTTCGTTTCTGGGAGTTATAACTCTATAAATCATGTTGTACTAATATTATTCGAATATTAGAAGTATGATGAAGTGTGTAACATTATATGAATAAATTTTGATAGGATCTATGGGCAGAGGACTTGCATAGTAGAAATCCTGAGTTGGTAAAGTAGTACGGCTTTTAATGGTCATACTAGCTAATACTTGATCTGAAAAAGAAACTGTTACTCTGAAAATGTAGATTGAGTTAGATGTGAGTAGGTCCATTCTATGAGAAGAATTGGCAACACCAACTTAGCTTGGCAGCTAACTAGATTAGGAGGATCTATCTTGTGAAATATTTGAAGAGATCTGTAAACAGAAAACTAGTAGAGAGCTACAGTAGGAACTAGAGTCATACGAATATCACAAGGATACAAATCCATAGACATCTATGAAATAGATATAGACAACTTTTTGGTAGAGGTTATGTCCATGGGTAAAGTAGCTCTTAGTCTTGATCATAACTATATTTGAGTTAGTATTACAAAATGTTGAAAATCAGAGAACTTAAATAAAGGATCTACAAGCAGATCTCAGGTATGGTAGTTAGCAGGTAACTTGCAGGCAGAACCTTTAAATAGACAATGACTAAAGTTGTATGAGTGGCTATCTGTGGACTCATTGATATGTAATGTAATACCTCCCCTATTAATTAGAATTGTAAGTCTTAAATAAAAAATGCCAGAACACAGAACTCCCTCTTTAAACTATAAAAAAATAGAACTTTAGATACTATGGATTTAAATAAGAAATAAGACAATATAAGTAATAGTATCAAACAAGTAGCTAAAGACAAGATTCTTTGAAAAAAAGTGCTAAACTTAAGTTGTAACAGAGCTCTAAAAAAAATCTGCTTAGAATTGCTAATAGCAATTAATAGTTTAAGAAAGCTAGTCAAAAGATATAAAAAAAAAAAAAAACTAGCAGAGCAGAAGAAGAGTAAAGAGAATTAGAGCAAAAAGTTATGAGAATAAACTAAAGAATAGAAAAAAGTATAGTGATAATTAGAACTTCATAAATTAAGCAACTACAAAAAGAGTTTTTTAGATAGTAAATAGTTTTAAAGAGTAAGCTAGTAGTAGAAAATAGTATAATGAGCAGATTAGAAATAAGAGAATATTGTTAATACTGGGAATTCACCCTTTATAGAATTTCTAGAGACTAGCTGAGACTAGTATAATAACTAATCCTTAAATAGCTTAGAGGTTTATAGCATCTAAAAAGACTTAACTAAAAGGATTAGAGTAAAGCTTGATAAAAGAAGTAGTAGACAATTAATAATATATAAAGATACTACTAATTGTATCTTTACAAGTTTATAAGAATACTTGAGATAATTAAGAATAATAATTTACATGGAAGACCAATATTATGACAGCCAGAACCAACGTACAGGACAGGCTTTAAACTCTTGCATAACTATAAAAACCAGGTATATGGCAAGCGATACTACAGAAGAAATACTCTACTCTTCAGCAACCAATACTTTATCTCATGCTAAAGATATTCACTGTTACAACTTGTTCCTATTCTCTAACAATCTACTACTACTCAGCCAAAATGAAACTTTAGGCTCTGTTTTAAACTATTTACAAAACCTCTCATTCCCTCAACTATTCAAAATATCTATCAATATACTCCAAACAGAAACTCATATTTATTGCAACATAAATGAACCTACTCTGCCAAACTATTATCTACTAACACCAAATAAATTTTATAAATTCTACAACCTACCTATTCTTACAATACTTAGATCTCCTCATATTGATCCAGAGATCTTCTTATATCAGGACTACACTTCCAAATACACAAATACTCAAGCTATAACTTCTCCTACTGCAATCGATGAAACACAAGCCCTCTCACTAAAAATTCACTCTCTCAACACAAATGGCCTTCTAGAAAATTACAAACAACTAAGTCTAATTGATTACATCACAGAAAATCAAATAGATATTTTTGATATCTCTGAAACTTACCTTAACTCAAAAGAATCAAAATTCTTAACATTATCAAAAGAGCTTACTAATTATCAAAAATTCTAGGCACTCTGTGAACATAGGCAAGGAGGTGTCAGAATTATAATCAATAATTAACTTGCTAAACACATTGGGAAAATTCAGACCTTCAAAAACTTCATCCTTGAAATAGATCTTTACTTCAAAAATAACCATATTAAACTCATCCAAATATATTTTCTAACACAGGAAAAGAAACAATCATGTAAAGAAATCCTTACCTATCTTACTCTAATTATCAAATCAACCAACTACAAAATTATAATTATGGGAGACCTAAATGGTACACCAAACCCTAAACTGGATAGACTTCTAACTAAAAAATACAGTACTCCAGAAAACCAACTCCTCCAAATTCTTAAACACTACAAGTTCTATGATACCTTTCACTTATTTTACCCTACTACTCTAAAATTCACATACTCCTATAATAATAGTGCTAGTAGAATTGACCAAATATGGACAAATATTTATATTACTCTCCTTGACTATGCAGACATCTTTCCAAATCCATTCTCCAACTCAGACCACTTAACTATTATTCTTGAAACAACAATTATCATTAACAAACCTCTCATACCAAACCCCTATATGAGGACTGTCTTCAAATGAAACTCTACTCAAGCAATACAAATTGAAAAATATCAACAACATACAGAACAAAACCTTACTAGTCTCCTTACTCCTATAAACCAAATATCAAATACTAATAACCTTAACAATATATGGTATCAAATCAAAAAATATATCAACAAAGCAGTACTCAAATACATACTATTTAAAAAAATCAAAACAAATCCAGATCTAAATAATTGCTCAAAACCAACTTTATCACCTCTTTACAAATAACTAAAAAACATTTTCTTAATAAAAAATCTCTCTACTAACTCAAATACTATCTTACTTTATGACTCTTATATTAAAAAATACTCAAACAATACTCTTTTACCCAAATCATACCAACTCTTTCTAGAAGCAAATCCAAACCCAAACACCATTCCAATACTCCTTAAAAGTGAAATCAAAAATCTAAAAATTCTTATACAAAAAGAAAAAAAGGACCAAACTCTTCTAGAAA
>CAJVPM010000428.1:0-17450 GCA_910592325.1 Scutellospora calospora | reverse complement strand
TTGAACCAACCTTGTGGACTGACATTATGATAAAGTTTATGGCATCAAATATGAATATTAATTCCTATACTATGCCACCTCGTACTAATTTAACTTCGAAGCTATAGTATTCCTGTTGCAAATAATGCACAAGAAATTGAATTAAATAAAGCATCCGAATTAAGAATAAGTGGAGAAATTTATCGCAAAATGGGTAAATACGAAGAATCTCTTAAAGACTTGACTAAATCATTGGAAATTGAAACAAATAATGTATTTGCGTTAAAAAATCGAGAAATTGTGTATATTGAGATGAAAAGATATAATGTATCACTTGTGGATTTAAATAAATCACCGAACATTTAACCAAATTATGCATTTACATTTAGTTGTCGTGGAGAAACTTACCATATGATGAGCGGATATGAAGAATCTGTTTAAATAAATCATTAGAAATTGAACCGAATAATGCATTTACGTTAAGGGGTCGTAATACTGTTTACATTAAGATAAGCAGATATGAAGAATCACTTACAGATTTAAATAAAAAATCACTAGAAATTGAACCAAATAATACATTTACATTAAGTAGTCGTGGCGAAACTTGCTGCATAATGGGCAGGTTTGAAGAATCATTTGCAGATTTTAATAAATCATTGGAAATTGAACCGAATGATGCATTTGCGTTGAGGGGTCGTGGCGCTGTTTACCGGAAGATAAGAGATATGAAGTATCACCTACAGATTTAAATAAATCATTGGAAATTGAACCAAACAATGCATTTGCGTTAGTTAATTGAAATAAATAAGTAGAAACTGGACCAAATTATACATTTACATTAAAATATTTTGGCCTTATGACGAACAGATATGAAAATACTTGCATATTAAATAATTCGTTTAATTCATTAGAAATTGAAATAAATTATGTAGGTACATTAAATGTTCTTAGAATAACGCCGTATGAAAAAAAAATAACGAGTCACTTAAATCATTAAAAATTAATCTAAATCAATTAACAGCTTCATTAAAAAATGTTTTATTTTTTTTTATTTTTTTAATGAAAAATAGAGTATATGGATTGGGTTATTTTTAATTTCTATATAACAGTAGTTGACTTTAATTAAATCGTAATAATTCGTTGGAAAAGAGTTTACGGTAATATTTGAATCTCCCAAAATCGATCCTGTCAAAACTGATTAAAAATTATTTCGTTCTGGCAAAATTATTTCTTGTTGCTGAAATATTTCGGATTTTGAAAATTACTTTAGCCTGAAACACTATGTGAAGTTGTATAGTTACTTTCTTTGGTATTATAATTTCATAGTCACTAGTTAAAAAGATCAATACTTACTAGGAAATAGATGGTGCAAATGTTTACTTAATTACAGTAAATATAAATATTGAATATTTAAATATATTTACTGTAATGAAGTGAATATTTGTATCATCTATTTCCTAGTTAATATTTTTAACCAGTGAGTTATATAGGAGCTATGTGTTCTGGTTAATAAATGAGTCAAAAAATAAATTTATTAGTTTTCATAGCATAAAATCCAAAAGGATTTGGCAACTAAGCAAAATTTTTTTGTAAAATAAACCTTTATTTAAATATTTTCATTAAACCTGTTTAGATTACACTTTGTTACAATGGTTATTATTCAAGTGAATTCTGATAAACATTTAATGAATTTTATCAAGGTATGTGAAATATATATTTTTTAAAGAAATGACATGAAAATAGATGAATTCATCTTAAATTATTATGTATTGTTATGAGTAATTCAGTAAGTCTTTCTTTAGGGCTTCTTACTAGAGGTGTGACATTGGTGATTTGGTGGAAGTTCAATAATTATAATCAACCTTATATGCTTCTATCTCATACATAAAAGTCATTACCAACCTCTTATTTTGTAATATCCTTTTTATAATTTTATTCTCATATGCAGATAGAAGCTTTGCTATTATATAATAAAAGAGACTTTAGTGATTATTGCTTCCTTTGAATATTCTTGAATCCTTTTGTCTTCTAAGCCTATAACAATCTAATCCTGTTTTTGGAGATGCAGTTTCATCACTTCTTAATATTTTTGGAAATGTTACTTTTACCTCATGACAATTTTAAAATTAACTAAACTTTGACAATAATAAAATTTGTGTTTGAAGTGACTAGAATAATTAATTATATGATTTGATTATGCAAACATTTTCAAGATAAATTTTTTAGAATTAAAAGTCAATAAGGTAAATTAAATAATTTATTATAAAAAGATCTGGTGTTCTTAGTGTAGTAGTTAGGTTGTCAGACTGCCATGCAAGAGGTTTGGGATTCAAATCCTACTATCGATGAATTTGAATAATTACCTAGATCTTTGTACTCAACTTATGGTAAACCTTGTTCATTTTTGGGGTTGTAACCATATAAATCATGTTATACTAATATTATTGAATATTAGAAGTATGATGAAATGTTCAGAGAGTATAACATTATATGAATAAATCTTGATAGAATCTACAAGCAGAGGACCTGCATGTAGAAATCCCAAGTTGGTAAAGTAGTATAGCTTTTGATAATTATACTAGCTAATACTTGATCTAGAAAAAAAACTATTATCAAAAGATACAGATTGAGTCAGATATGTATAAATCTGTTCTACAAGAAGAATTAGTAACACCAACTTGGCTTGGTAGCTAACTGAATTGGGAGGATCTGCTTTATAAAATATCTGAGAAGATAGAATACAGAAAACTAGTAGAGAGCTATGATAGGAACTAGGGTTATACAAACATCTGCAAGGGTCTAAGCTAGGTAAATCTGTAAAATAAGTATAGACTGCTCTAGTAGAATTGCTTATGAGATTAACTGGAGCTCTGCATGCTACAATATGTTGAGCAATATGCATCTTGAGAGGACCTAAACTAAGTTAGGTAAATGGATCTGCAATGAGCTAGCTAGCTTAAGTAGTTAGATATTATAGTGATATTAGTTGATTCCAGTATAGGTTAGATGAACAGAGTATTTAAATAGATAATTCACAAGCAGATTACAGATATATTAGCTTGTGTAGAACCAAACAGATGATCTACTTGTATAGTGAACTACTTAAATTAGACAATGACTAAAGTTGTATGTGTAGTAGGTTGTATACTCTTCATATAATTACAAACTGTAGGAGATTGGCAATAGACAACTTCAAATATTAAACTAATAAAATCTGCTCAGCATAGTAAGCCACCTTTATTAAAAAAAAAAAACAAAAAAATAATAATTGATTATAAATTGATTTGTTAAAATTACAGGTAAGGCTAATAAAAATTATATTACAATAACTTTTTTAAATATTGAAAACTACTAAGACAATTCTGTATACTTTAAATTCATAATAAAGCAAGAATATCTAAAGAATAACTCTATTTTTAGTTTCTATTTTCTATATAGTATAGATCTTTTACTATGTTTATATGTACATAACAGTTTTTATTTAGCAGGTATACAATTTGTTACATCTAAAATTTTATTATATAATTTTTATAAATTATACAAATCAATGAATTACAATTTTAAATTTTCTATAAGTTTAGTTGAAGTATATAACATTTTCTATATCAAAATTATTGCTAGAGTTCTATAAGCTATATAGTATTAAAAATATAAAAAACAAACTTCTCCTTATAAAATACTATATACTTGAATATGAGCTATTATTTTGTTTATTTTTAATATATTAAAAAAAATCAAAAAAAACTATTTTGCTATATGTAAACTACCTATTAATTTGACATTATTATTGTTTATCATAAAACCTATTTCTTCTTCTGAACAAACAATTTTCATAGCTAACAATATATATTGGCTTATTCATATAGTATAGTATAGATAGAGTTGTTGCATATACTAAGTTAGATCATATAACTAATCTTTCTGAGTATTGTATCATTATTTTTTTTTATTTTTTATTTTATTTTATTTTTTTTTTTAGAGTATAATGAGGAGGATTACTAGACACAAAGTTAAGCAGAAAAATTTTTGAATAATAGAACTATCAGATTATCTAGTTACTAATATACTCAATTACAAGTTTTAGTTATATGGTAAGCTAGTAACTCATAATAATATAATACTTTTTGATTTCATTCACAAGTAAATTATTATTATTGTTCATATAGAATCTATTTCTTCTTTTGAACAAACAATTTTCATAGCCAACAATATAAACTGTCTTGTTCATATAGTATAGTATAGAATTATTACTAAGGATCATATTTGAAAAAGCTAATATTGAGAAGCATAATCTTGTATTCTCTTCTTTTTATTTATTTATATCAAATTTAAATTTGCTATCTTATATTTACATATATTTATTTATTTTTTTCTTTACTTATAGTGAACTTACTATTTTCAAATTTGTGAAGTTCTAGCTTATAATAGATACTGTTATTTAAATTTATTATATTTTAATTTATGAAGTTTTAGCTTAGTAATATTCTCATTTTTTATTTTTTTCTTTGTAGTAGATATTATTATTTAACTCCTATTTTATTTCTATTTAATAAAGTTCTAGCTTAGTAGTATTTTTTTTTCTATAGTAGATACTATTATTTTATTTATTATTATTATTATTTTTTTTAAAAATTCTATACCCTTAAAGATTTTTGTTTTGGCTATTGATACTATTCTTTAGATATAATATTACTACTTTAGAATTCTAACTCCTAATTACTCTACTCTGCATGAAGCTTATATCTACTGTTATTATAGCTATTGCTCTTCTAATTCTTAATAAGTAAGCTATAAATTTACTATTTAGGTTTATATAGTTTGTAAACTATTTTATCACTGATCTAATTGCTAAACTATAACCTTTTTTACTATTTTAACAGGAATAGCAAAGCATTCTTATTTGTTGCTAAGTAAATACTGAAATATTTTCTTAGTAGCTCAACTAGGCAATATTTAAAGCTTATATTTTTTACTAGAATAAATCTAACATTTTTGAATTAGTCTATTTTTAATTTACAAATTCTAATTTATAATATCTTTTTATTATTCTATTTTATATTTCTTAGTATCAAGTCTTCTAATTTATTAGGTTCACATTGTTCTTAACCCTAAGGTAACTAGTACTATATTTCTTTTATACATTACTTTATTAGCTTAAAAGGGTAATATATTTATATAATACCTCAGTGCTACAACAGATAGAGGATCATATAGCTAATTCAGTATTTTGTCTTTTAATATCTTCTTTTTTAATACTGTTATCAAATAAGTTTTAGTAATTTTATCTTTATTTTATATTTATTAATTAGTTATTCTTTATTTGTATTTTATGAATTATCTTATAAGTTAGCAATATTTTTAACTAGTATTATTAGAATTAAAATAGTCTTGCAATCATAATGAGCTATAATTTGTAAGAATTAGATTAGTAGTTATTGAGTAATTAGTATTTAGAAATCTCTATTGACATTTAACTATGCTTAACTATACTTAAAAACATTTGAAGATGTTTGATGATATTTGAAGACATTTAATAACATTTGATGATATTTGAAGACATTTAACTATATTTAAAGATGTTTAACTATGTTTAGAACATTTAGGAAAAAGATATAAAAACTCTATCTTTTCCTCTTTCTGTTAAAGTTAGGTTTGTCTTCTACAATCTCCTTAATATTAGAATTCTCTTAGCACAGATACTAATAGATTGTTTTATATTATTGATATTGTATTGTAAATAAAGAATACTCTTTGCTTTAATATAATCTTTCTAACAAATCACTTTTGTAAAATAATATTCTACTTTGACACTATTGAGAGTTCCTCTTCTGTATTTTATGTTACTTGTAATATATAAGAAGGCTATACCACTTGTAATATTTTGGTGTCTTCTAGTGAAAAACCAAAGGAAATTTTTAAATATTTAGGACTTCTAAAGAAAAAAAAACCTAAGAACTTTTAACTAAAAAGCCTTTAAGAAACCTTTTTTGCAAAACAAAAAAGCTTCTCTCTTTCTTCTCTGATGATCCCTAAGAAGCTTTTTTTCTCTTTTTGCTAATTATAATCTATGTTACACTTAATCTATATTACACAAATACCAAAAAAGATCATCAACTTCTAGAATTGATCTATGTAGCATGAGAACATGAAAAACAACTTAAATTATTTCAAGTCTAGAAAGACTAAGTTTATATTATACAAACTTTGAAAAATTATATTTAGACTCAGAAGACTCTCTATTTATGACCACCTATTACCAAGAGAGTAATAGTGCATCAGAAAACAATTCTACTAGATAGACTTAGTAGAAAGAGCTACTTTTAAACTTCTGTATTAGTTGTAATTCTAGAGTTAGACCTTCTAGTCTTAGACATTTTTGGGTTAGACCTTCATACTTTGAAGAGTACTTCACAAGCCAAATCAAGTAGATATAAAAACTTAACTATAGCTAGTAGCTTACTATGAACCTTAATAATACTAGTTAAGCATGAATTATCTATAAGCCAAATATATAAGTATAAGTAATTCTAACCTCTTCAGAAACAAATTATATATTTTAGAAACAGATACCTCATGATTTAAATATGTAGGAGTAAGGTATCTTTTAACAAAAACCTATATAAATAGAATATACCAGTTGTATATAGAACAAATCTAACAATAGGATCTACAATACTAGAATACTAGTTAAGCTCATGAAGTTATACAAACTCTATATTTAGACTTATCTTGTAAACTGTGATTTTCTATAACAAACTTTTATTGATTATACTGAGAATTCTAAACCTAGTACTATTGTACCTACAAAGCTACTAAGTATACTCAATGAACTGTTGCTACTTATATAACTCTAATGGTTAACTCAACCTATAATCAAGCTAGAGCTGCAGCATATAATTTTATATTTAACTACCAATATAGCATACTTCTTGAAAACTCTAAACAAATTATTCAAACTCTTTTCACTAAATATAATCAATACTCTCTTGCTCTTTATCTACTTACTTTTTTGATATTACCTCTTTTGATCATTATCTTGAACAATTAAATAACTCAGTTGCTAATAACTCTTTCTTTACTTGAAGCCCTTAAACTGCCTTAGAAAACTTAGAATTCCCTATAATTAATTTAGATAATACCTCTTTTGAATTTAGTACCTAAGTATAAGATAGTTTAAGTCAAAGCTTAGAATCAGAAAATATAATTATAGAACCTAATATACTACTTCTCTACTCCCTTATCATGAGAATACTACTTATATTAACTTTCCTCTACAAGATAGAAACAGAACTCTTTCACTTTCTTTTACTAATATACCCCTTCTACCTTCTATTGAAACCCCTAACTTATAAATAGTATAAAAAACCTTTTATTATCATATCTTTAACTTTGCTACTACAGAAATTGTTCAGCAAACTTAATGATTTACTAACTTTATTTCTAGAACTACTTCTTCTTCTAATTTAATAGATAATACTCTTAATCTACTTAAAAACTATCCTCAATCTAACCTTTCTTCTAAAAACTCTTCTCACAATACTCCTCCTTATACCTTATCTTCTTAATAATAACTTCCTTTTCTTCTAACTACTACTCTTCAAATTCTCTAAGAAGAAAATGAACTAAAAACTTTTGATCAAGTTCCTCCTTCCCAAGAAGCTGCTAATAATTCAAATAATAAACTATTTAATGAGATAGTTCAATACTAGAATGATAACTATTTTAACAATAACAATAATAACCAAAAAGATAAGATAGTTCAAATCTTAGATGATAACAATCTTGATAATAACAATAATAACCAAGAAGAATTAGGTCTCAATAATCTCTTTAAACTTAATAATAACTTAGAAGCAGAATACCAAGAAGACTCTGATAATGAAACTATCCAAACTAATGAACTAAAAATAAATATATATAACTAAGCTATGCAAAAAGCTGCTGAAGCTATGATTGCCTTAGCAGATACTCTAGAAGCTAGTGATGAAAAATCTTTGGTTAAAATAGAATCTTTTCATGGTAACAGTACCCAAAACCCTATAATATAGCTAGAAGAATTTGAATAGGCTAGCAAAGCTAACTAATGGAACTTTGCTTACTAACTTGAATTAGCTTTTGCCTATTTGAAAGATAATGTACAAAAATAGTTATAAAGTTTAGCCTATACTCTAATACACTTCTACAATAACAAACATGAAAATGAAGTTAATAGTAAAAGAGTTTATAGTTTTATTTACATGTTTAGAGAAAGATTCTGTACTTCTAAACAAAAAGCTACATAGTAAAAACAACTTTTTGCTATATAACAAGAATCAGATATTGTCAATACTCATATTAATAAGTTTAAATAGTTAAAAGAATGAGTAAACCAAGATGAAGACTTTTCTAACTCATTCCTAATTCAACTCTTCATATAAGGATTACAATCTGAATATGCAATCAATGTATAAGTATCTAAGCCAGGTATCCTTAACAATGCTATTACTATTACTTAAAGATAGAAAACAGAACAACTTATAGCCTCTTTAATTCACAACAATACTAACAAAGTAATTAAAAGTTTAACTGAACAAATTGCTAAGCTTAGTATTAATTTTATTAAGAAACAAAATAACTCTACCTCTAAACCAACCTACTACTCCAACAATGAATCTTCTCAAAACCAATTCAATGATAATAATAATAATAGATCCTCTCAGTATGCTACTTGCTACTATTGTAATAACCAAGGATATTATATAAAAGATTGTCATATTAGAAAAAGTGACAACAATAGAAACTAACCTTATAGAGAATCTTACTATTCAAATAGTTACTTTTGTAATAATAATAACTATCACTCTAATGATAGAAGGTTTAGTAACAATAATAACTATTGCTCTTATAATCGCTCTCAATCAAGAAAAAGAAACAGATCTCAAGACTATAATTATAATAATAACAATCACTCTCCAAGTTATAAACAAGACAGATCTAGAAACAGATACTTCAACTATAATAGAAATAATAGAAACAAAGATAACTCTAGAGATAGATCTAGAGATAGATCTAGAAATAGATCTTAGAAAAGATTCTCAACTCTATACTCTTGAGATATTTATACTGTAGATACTAAAAATAACTACAGCTATGAACAATTTGAATCATTTTTCTTCTAAGAATTGTTGCAAATAGCTATGAATGAATATTTCTCTAAATCTCTTCAGAATATTAACCTTAATCAAATCAGTTCTGCACTTTTCACTGACAATAACTTTGTCAATACCTCACTTTACCTACAATTGATTTACTAACATATATATTTTACAGACAATTAAATAACTGACAATTATTTTACTGACATGTTTATTTAACCAATACCTTTATTTCACCAATAGTTAATACATTGACAATTATTATACTGAAAGATTTAATTCACTGATAACTATATTTTACTGACAATACTATTTACTAATACTTAGTTCTCTAACAATTTAATTCACTAAAATGTTTAGTTTATCAACATGTTTAGCTTTCAGATATGTTTAATTAATCGACAGAATAGTTTAATAACAGGTTTGGTTTGCTGACAGTTTTATTTACTAATAAAAACAAACTACTAAGTGTAAAGTTATAATTAGTGAAAAATAAAGTGAATTATTATGTAAAAATAGATAACATAAATCTTGACCTTAATATGAAAAATTATTATATCAAAAAAGTTATTGTTAGTAAAAAATAAAGTAAATAATATTTAAATTATGTAAAGTGAAACCTGATATTTAATATGCAAAAAATATAATGCTAAAACCTCAAATTATTATATCAAAAAACAAGTCATTATTAACAAAAAATAAAGAGTATTATATATAAAATTAGGCAAGTGAAACCTGATCCTTAGTATGCAAGAAATATAATACCAAAACTTCAAATAATTATGTCAAAAATAAAATCATTATTAGCGAAAGATAAAGAGAATTATATGTAAAATTAGATAAATAAAAACCTATATTTAATACTATATGCAAAAAAGATAATGCCAAAACCTCAAATTATTATAAAACAAAGTTATTATTAGCAAAAGATAAAGCAAATTATATGTGAAATAGATGAGCAAACCTAATTTAAAATATACAAGAAATATAATACCAAAATCTCAAATTATATGTCAAAAAATAAAGTTATTATTAACAAAAGATAAAGCAAATTATATATGAAATTAGGTGAGTAAAACCTTATATTTAATATGCAAGAAATATAATGCTAAAACTTCAAATTATTATATTATAAAACAAAGTTATTATTAGTGAAAGATAAAGAAAATTATATGTGAAATTAGGTAAGTAAATTCTGACCCTTAATATGCAAGAAATATAACACCAAAATCTAAATTATTATGTCAAAAATAAAAATATTATTAGTAAAAGATAAAGAAAATTATATGTGAAATTAGGTAAGTAAAACCTTATCTTTAATATGCAAGAAATATAATACCAAAACCTCAAATTATTATGTCAAAAAAAAAAGTTATTATTAGTAAAAGAAAAAGTAAATTATATATGAAATTAGATAAGCATAATCTTATCTTTAATATGCAAGAAATATAATGTCAAAACCTCAAATAATTATGTCATAAAACAAAGTTATTATTAGTGAAAGATAAAGCAAATCATATGTGAAATTAGATAAACAAAACCTGACCTTTAATATAATACCAAAACTTCAAATTATTATATCAAAAAATAAAGACATTATTAGCTAAAGATAAAATGAATTATATATGAAAGTAGGTAAGTGAAACCTTATCTTTAATATGCAAGAAATATAATGCCAAAACCTCAAATTATTATATCAAAAAACAAAGTTATTATTAGTGAAAGATAAAATAATTTATATGTGAAAATAGATAAGTAAACTTTATTTTTAATATGCAAGAAATATAATGCTAAAACCTCAAATATTATGTCATAAAACAAAGTTATTATTAGCAAAAAATAAAGCAAATTATATATAAAATTAGGCAAGTGAAACCTTATCTTTAATATGCAAGAAATATAACATCAAAATCTCAAATTATTATGTCAAAAAAGTCATTATTAACAAAAGATAAAGAAAATTATATATAAAATTCGATAAACAAAACCTGATTTTTAATATATAAGAAATATAATGCCAAAACCTCAAATTATTATGTCAAAAAAAAAAGTTAATATTAACAAAAGATAAAGAGAATTATATATAAAATTAGGCAAGTAAAATCTAACCCTTAATATGCAAGAAATATAATGTCAAAGCCTAAAATTATTATATCAAAAAAAAAAGTTATTATTAATAAAAAATAAAGAAAATTATATATAAAATTAGATAAGCAAAACCTTATCTTTAATATGCAAAAAATATAATGCCAAAATTCAAATTATAATATCAAAAACTAAGTTATTATTAGCTAAAGATAAAGAAAATTATATATAAAATTAGACAAGTAAAATCTGATCCTTAATATACAAGAAATATAACATCAAAACCTCAATTATATAAAAAAAAAGGAATTATTAACAAAAAATTAAAAAATTATATGTGAAATTAGGTAAATGAAACCTTATATTTAATATACAAGAAATATAATGCCAAAACCTCAAATTATTATGTTATAAAACAAAGTCATTATTAGTGAAAGATAAAGAGAATTATATATGAAATTAGATAAATAAAACCTGACCTTTAATATGCAAGAAATATAATACTAAAACCTCAAATTATTATATCAAAAAAAAGTTATTATTAGCAAAGATAAAGAGAATTATATATAAAATTAGGTGAGCAAAACCTTATCTTTAATATACAAGAAATATAATACCAAAACTTCAAATTATTATATCATAAAACAAAGTTATTATTAGCAAAAGATAAAGAGAATTATATATGAAATTAGGTGAGTGAAACTTGACTCTTAATATACAAGAAATATACTACCAAAACCTCAAATTATTATGTCAAAAAAAAGTCATTATTAGCAAAAGATAAACTGATTTATATATGAAGTTAGGTGAGCAAAACCTTATTTTTAATATAAAAAAATATAACGCCAAAACCTCAAATTATTATGTCAAAAACAAAGTCATTCTTAGTAAAAGATAAAGTTAATTATGTTTGAAATTAGATAAGTAAAACCTTATCTTTAATATGCAAAAAATATAATATAAAAATCTCAAATAATTATATTATAAAACAAAGTTATTATTAGCAAAAGATAAAGAGAATTATATATGAAATTAGATGAGTGAAACCTGACCCTTAATATGCAAGAAATATAATATCAAAACCTCAAATTATTATATCAAAAAAAAAGTTATTATTAGTAAAAGATAAAGTGTATTATATATGAAATTAGATGAGCGAAACCTTATCTTTAATATACAAGAAATATAACACCAAAACCTCAAATTATTATGTCATAAAACAAAGTTATTATTAGCAAAAAACAAAGAGAATTATATATAAAATTAGGTGAGTAAAACCTGATCTTTAATATGCAAGAAATATACTGCCAAAACTTCAAATAATTATATCGAAAAAAAAAAGTTATTATTAGTAAAATATAAACTGATTTATATGTGAAGTTAGGTGAGCAAAACCTTATTTTTAATATGAAAGAAATATAATGCCAAAATCTCAAATTATTATATCAAAAAAAGTTATTTTTAGCAAAAGATAAAGTTAATTATGTTTGAAATTAGGTAAGCAAAATCTTATCTTTAATATGCAAAAAATATAATGTCAAAACCTTAAATAATTATGTCATAAAACAAAGTTATTATTAGCAAAAGATAAACAGAATTATATATGAAATTAGATGAGTGAAACCTGACAGTTAATATGCAAGAAATATAATACCAAAACTTCAAATTATTATGTCAAAAAAAAAAAGTCATTATTAATAAAAGATAAAGCATATTATATGTGAAATTAGATAAGCAAAATCTTATCTTTAATATACAAGAAATATAACATTAAAACCTCAAATTATTATGTTAGAAAACCAAGTCATTATTAGTAAAAGATAAAGAGAATTATATATAAAATTAGATAAATGAAACCTGACTCTTAATATGCAAGAAATATAGTACCAAAACTTCAAATTATTATATCAAAAATAAAGTCATTATTAGCAAAAGATAAAGTGAATTATATATGAAATTAGGTGAGTGAAGTCTTATCTTTAATATATAAGAAATATAATATCAAAACCTTAAATAATTATGTCATAAAACAAAGTTATTATTAGCAAAAGATAAAGAGAATTATATATGAAATTAGATAAGCAAAACCTTCAATATGCAAAAAATATAATGCCAAAACCTTAAATTATTATATCAAAAAAAGTCATTATTAGTGAAAGATAAAGTAAATTATATGTGAAATTAGATGAGCAAAACTTTATCTTTAATATTATATACAAGAAATATAATACCAAAACCTCAAATTATTATGTTAAAAAACAAAGTCATTATTAGCAAAAGATAAAGAGAATTATATGTGAAATTAGGTAAGTAAAACTTTTAAAATATATATAAAAAAAAAGATAGCAAATTTATTATTTATATCAGCCAAAATTAAGAATATTTCATAATTATTTGTTTAACAAAAATATTTGATTTTTATTAATTTTTTTTAAGTTAAAAAATTTTATTTAATTTTTGCTTTAATATTAATTACATTATTTGTATAACTCTCTTATTTAGCTATCATTACTGTAAAATAATCTTATTTATTTAATAACATATAAACAAGTTTAAAAATATATATGTAAAAAAAAAAAATAGAGCAAAAATTGTTAGAATAATAAAGAAAAAAGATTAAAAAAATAAAATAAAATAATTCTAAAATATAAATATAAAAAAAAATACATAAATTCTAAAAAGAGATATTGTATGTAATACTGCTAAGATATTCTATAAGAGGTCTATTATTATGATTATTAACTACTGTTTGAATATAGAGTTTGCATTAAATTGCATATTTTTTCTGTTGTAGTCTTGGTACATCTTGTAATATAGCTTCAATACTTAACTCAACCTTATTTTGTTTCTTTTGGAGCTCCTTTATAATTTGAAAAACCCCTACATGTACATAGTTTACTAATGTTTTCTATCTTCTGTGCTATTCCTCTACTGAGTTCTGGGTTCTGGGGTAAACAAGTTCAATATTATCAAATATAGACTATAAATTTAGCAAAAATAATAGCTCGAACTAAATAACAGTACTATTTCTGTGAACTCTCCTAATTTTACCATGAACATAAAACTCTTCAAACTATTGTGCAATATTATTGATGTTAGCCTCATCTGGGAAATGTATTTTTTATTTATCAAGAGTAGTAGGTATCTTATTATGAGACAAAAAAGCAAGTACTAGTATATGCCTCATTAATATACTGAAGCTTTCATTAGTCCCATATCTTGTTGTAAGTTTATGTATTTGTATTTAGCAGTAAACACTCTAAGTGAGATAAAAATAACACTTTAAAATTTAAGAGATTAGACATGAATTTTAATTTTTTAAATTTTGATTATTGCTATTTTGAATTAGTGTAATCATAAAATTTTATGAACTCTATCCTATGAAAGCAACATATTACTATTATGAAAACAATGGTAATATATAGCTTTCATATGATAGGGTTAATAAAATTTTATGATCGTATTAATTTGAAATAGCTGCTTGATGAATATATAAGGCTATACTAATTTAAATCTATATTTAACATAACTTAATCTCTCTTTGAGCCTTAAATAAGAGTTTAACTAGCACAATTTTAATATAAAAATTAGATGACTGTTCAAAAAAAAAAATTAACCTATTAAACCTTATATTTTTTTATCTTCCTATCTTTTTTTGAAAATCAATTAACATTTAAACATATAATCAAATTGAAAGTGAGCCAAAACTAGCTTGTATTAAATCTACTTGATATAAGAAAGTTATTAATAAACTCTCAATACAAGAAGTTTTATAAAATTTTTACTATATTCTTAACAACTTATTTCAAGATTTAGTTATATTTATGATTTACAGTATAAAAAATTTTATAGGTTCATAAAATTCTAATTTGAAATAGCTGCTTGATGAATATATAAGGCTATGCTAATTTAAATCTATATTTAACATAACTTAATCTCTCTTTGAGTCTTAAATAAAAGTTTAATTAGTACAATTTTAAAATAATATTAGGTGACTGTTCAAAAAAATAAAATTAACCTATCAAAACCTCATGTTTTTTATTTTCTCATCTTTTTGAAAATTAATTAATATTTAAACATAGAACCAAATTGAAAATAAGCCAAAACTAGCTTGTATTAAATTTACTTGATATAAGTTATTAATAAACTCTTAATACAAGAAGTTTTGTAATGTTCTTGACAACTTTCTTATTTTAAGATTTAGTTATATTTATGATTTACAGTATAAAAATTTTACATACCCTTTGTTCTGAATATTATCAAATTCTAATTGAATAACATTTATTGCTACCACTTCAAAATCTGTTAAAATTACCTGTAGATGCAAGTCAATATTATGCTCTTTACTAAAGTCTATAAGACCTTGAAACAACCTTCTGTATGATTCTTCAGATTTGTTCATTATTAAAGAAAAGACCAAAGGTATAATTTTAGAATTTTCATTTCTACCAATATATCCTAAATAGAAACTATTCATATAATGAAAGCAAAAAAAAAAAAAAAATTAAACTTAAAATAAAATTGAACTCAAAATAAAATTAAACTCAAAATAAAACTATAAAGTTCGTTATAAAGAGACTAATTTTGAACACTTTTATTAAGAATATACTTATATTTATTATTTGAAATAAGTATATTTTTGATAGAATTATTCAAAATTGATCAACAAAACTGATATTAAATATATAAAGATACTATGAATAGTATATAGCTGTTTAAAAATATTTGAAATCTTTTAAAGGTTCTGTCTATAACCCAAAAAGGGAACTGATTTAAATAGTGAATGTTATCAATAGTTGTAAAAATTAATATTTTACTCTAATTGACAGTGGAGTCAATAATTAAAAAATCTAATCCATTTAAAGTTTTTCTTATACTTTCAGGAACAAACAAACCTTTTAAAGATAAAGGTTTAGTGGAAAGGTCTAGATATCTAATTCTTTAAATTGTTTGATAGATAGTATCAAATGATAGCAAGTATGAATACATATCTTGAGAACTGTTGGCGATTACTGCTTACAATATTTGTGATAGTGAATCATAAGTTTAGTGTGCCTATTCCTTTATGCTTCCAATTATTCTTGCAACTTCTGAATAGGTTGCTTCTGCAGGTTGATTATGATCTGACATATTTTGAAGATAATATTAATTGTTTTTAATTTAGTTACTGCATATTCATGCAATTTAGTGAGCCTTTCTTTTTACAACACCAGTAAAACTTGTCATTATGGCTCCTATTTTTATTCATAAGGTAACTATTTACATTAATCTTGTTCTGCCTATGAACTGATAGCACAACTTTACAGATAATATTATTCATAAGTAAAAATATTTTAAAAAATAAAATAAAATTATAAAATTTTAAATAAAAACAGGCAACTCAAAAGAGGTACAATTTGACATGAGAGAAAAACTTTAAAAAGAACAAATATAAAATTTAGAACAAATTTAGGAGAAACTTGTTAATACAAAAATTGTTATTTTTATTAAAGGAGAATTTTTATTTTTTTTATACATTTTACAAAGTTTCTATAATTTTTTATCTAATCTATCTTTTGGAGGATGACTAACAGGAAGTACATTGTTTCTTGAGGCTTTTTGGCTTTGCATCAAGAAGTATTGCTATAAGGTTTTTATTTTTTTTTCTTCTTGATGCTTTGCTAATCAAATATTTGTTATTATTGAAAGTTTTTTTAATTTCTTTTTGTTTTCTTGTTCTAAGAATACAAAGCCATTCTATTTCTTTTCTTTTTTACATGTCTTCACAGTATACAGCTCTTCCTTGAAGCCCAATACCAATTTTGGATTTATTACTTCAATGTATATTAGACTTCAATAACTTTTTCTATTTGGTTTGTGTCCCAAATAAGTCTTTTGTCATGTTATCACTGATATCATATTATTTGAATATCTTAGTTAGGGAATAAGCAAAAATTAGCTGCTCACACCCTTAGCTAATAAAATTATTAGAAGTTTAAATAATTAAAGAATATTTTTTAGGATGAGACCAAACCAAAAATATTAATAGACTTGTCTTATTCTTAGTTTTGAGACTAGTTCAGACCAGTCTTCATATCAAATTACAGAAATACTAACAAACCAAAATTATTAATCTTTAACATAATTAATTATTATCATATGATTTAATTTCTCCACTAGTCAATAAAATTGTTAGACTTTTTACCTTTAGATATATACATATAACAACTGTTTTTCATAGTTATATTAAAATATTTTTTATATTTCATGTAA
>CAJVPM010000427.1:0-17485 GCA_910592325.1 Scutellospora calospora | reverse complement strand
TAGCTCTTAAAATTTGGCGCTTTTAAAAAAAAATTAGATGTTTCTTGCTGTCCAGTACTATATTAGTTTTAAATAGATATTTTTAGTAAAATGTTACTTGGTATAATATTAGCTAAATAAGTTGTTAATAAAATAATTATCAGTAAAATAATACAGACTTTTAAATAGTAAATGAGTATAAAGATGATTTGTTAATATTAATTAGTTTTTTAAAATTATAAATATAAATACTTGTTAGTAAATACTTATCTTTAAATACTTCTTTGCAATTAATTACTTAATACTTTTCAAATAGTCTATAAGTATAAAGATAATTTATTAATATTAATCAGTTTTATTAAAATTATAAATATAAATACCTATTCATAAATATTTAACTGAATATTATACAAAAGGTCTAGTAATCTTAGTATAGTAGTTAGATTACCAAACTACTATACAAGAGGTTTGAGGTTCAAATCTCACTGTTAATAAATTTGAATAATATCTAGATCTTTGTATCATACTTACAGTAAACTCTATCTGTTTCTGAAGTTGTAACTCTGTAAATCTTATTGTACTAATATCATCTAGATATTAGAAATACAATATAATATTGCATAAATAAATCTTAATAGAATCTATAAGCAAAAGACCTGCATGGTAAAAACCCTATATTGGCAAAGTAGTATAGCTTTTAATAGTTATACTAGCTAATACTTGATCTAAATAGAATCTGTTACTCAAAAGATATAGATCAAGTTAGATATAAATAAGTCTATTCTATAGAGAAGATTAGCAATACTAACTTGGCTTAGTAGCTAACTAGATTTGAGAGAATCTACTTTGTAAAATATCTAGAGAAATTAGCAAACAATATCAGTGAAGAGCTACAGTAGGAACTAGGGTCATATAAATATCATAAGAGTCTAAACTAAGTAAACTTATAAAATAGGTATAAGCTGCTCTTATAGATATACTTATGAGTTAACTGGAGTTTTACATACTTATAATATATTAAGCAATATGTATTCTGAGAGAACCTAAGTTAAATTAAATAAATAGATCTGTAACAAGCTAGCTAGCTTAAATAATTAGATATTACAGTAACATTAGTTGATTCTAGTATAGATTAGTTAGACAAAATATTTAAATTAGTAACTCACAAGTAGATTACAAGTATAGTAGCTTATGTAAAACCAAACAACCTCTCTATTTCTGGAAACTATCTCTAAGCTAACTTACTTAAATTAGATAATAACTAAAGTTATATATGTAGCAGGTTGTTTACTCTTTAGAGAATTGTCAACAGATGATTTTATATACTAACTAATAAAATCTGCTTAGTAAAGTAAGCTGCTTTAATAATAATAATAATAATAATAAAAAACTGAATATTATACAAAGATATCTGCATTATAAAATACTTTTATTTTTCTTAAATATTATTAATAAATATATTTTTTACTTCTAATTAATACTTATTATATTTCTTCTAAATTTATTATAAATAATATTAAAGATAAATTATTTATTATAAAAATCTGATAATTATACTTATTTTTTTGTTTTAGCTCAAATAATATATATAATTTCTTAAAAAATCTCTTATCAGTACTTATTATATAATAAGTAACTAACTATATAATAGAGTTATACAAAACCAAGAATAATAATTCAATGCATTAAAATTAGATATTATAAAGAAAACTTCTTGAATTTATTTTATATAAATACATATTAGATTTTAGCATGAATATAGAATTTAAGTTTAAAATAGATTAATTAAGTTATTTAATTTATACTCACTTCTGATAAAGTTTATATTTTTGCTAAATGCATATTAATTTATATATAATAAAAATAGTAATATAATAAACTACTATTATTATATTAAAAAATTTATTTTACATTTTAGTATAATATTGTATTGAGTATAGATATCCAATTATACTTAGGCTTTTAAAAAAAGTATTGTAAAATAGTTAAAAAAAATTTTAATTGAATTATTTATATTATAATCTACAAACTCCTATTTTATTTTTTTTTTTAAATTTGGCAGCCATGCCTCAACTTTATTCAAACAGTTTGTGAACAAACTTTTTACATACAAACTCCTATTTTAAATTTACTTAAAACATATTGAATAACTATATTATTAATCAAATTGTAGCTAATTAATGCTGATTTCTTTATAGTAGATATTGAGCATATAATATAAGTTTTAGCTACATCATATATATAGTATTTACTATGAATAATTAATTATCATCTACAATATAACTAATAATAAGTATAATATATATTAATTATTATAATAATTAATTGTAGATTAGCTCTAATTTAATTGATTTTTATAGTATTAAAAATAGAGTAAACTATTATACTAACAAGACTTATATTTAAACAAATCCAGATCAAGTAAATACAAAATTAAATAGTTTAACAAAAAAGAAAAAATAGCACTACTATTTAAAATAGAAAATTTTTATTATTACTAGCTTATCTAGAGTAATATAAATTCTATGAATTCTTAAACTCTTAAAAATCTTGTAATTATTAACATTTGCAGAATCATTATAATTTCTATAATTAGCAGTATAACAAAAATCTACTAAATGACTAGTATAGTAATTATTAGCTAAAATAGTAGAATAGAAATTATAGTTAAAATCATTAGTATTACTAATATTATATTATATATGTAAAAATAATATATATAGAATAAATATTTTCTCTTAATAAAGCAACTTAGTGTTCTGATTTTTTGAAATTATAATTAGTAGAAGTTTCCAAGTTTAAAAATTTCTTTTTGTAATAAATTTTGTTGTTTAAACCATCCTTGTTGAAAATCATTATTGTATTAAACTCATGATATTTCTTTATTATTTAGTAGTTCAAATTTATGCTTCTATAATACTGAAATTATGTAATCATAGACTTACTCAAGTAACTCAATAATTCAGTCCAAGTTAATCCTCACCTTTTTCAAGCCTTCCAGGTTAAAGTTATATTCAAGTTGAATTTTTGAACTTTCAGATTATTTGTATAAATTAGTTAGTTCTGAATCTTCATTTAGCTATATCTTCAAATAAATTCTATCTATAACCAATTTAAACCTTTACAATACTCTTCAATATATAATACAATATAGTATATTTATAACTTCCTTTAACAATTCAAGCACCTAGTTGATTTAGTTAATTACTTGGATTATCATAGATAAGTTTATTTGATACATGTATCATAACCATAATCAATTTAACTATAAAACAACTTGATCCGCATAAGATACATATTTAATTACAAATATGCAAGTAAAATTCAAAAAAAAAACAAAGTTCCCTTCGCAAAAAGAAAAGGTATGAATCTTGATTAAAATGTTTATTGTATTTGTTGTGGTATATTTAATAATTATTTTTTTTTAAGGATGACTTTAAGTTACTTGAAAGAAACGAATTTGGAAAAGCATATCGTCACGGGGTAAAAGTGACATTTCCGAAATCACAATGAAAATCACCTAACATTCCAAACCGGAGCGCCGATCATGATTAGCGAGAGATTACGCGTACGATCTATGAGGCTTAGATATTACTGCTAGAAGGTTCTAACAATAATAATGCAAACGTAAGATAGAGAAGGTTCGGGAAGGAATAAGGAAAACTAAATGTTTAGCGAAGGGAATGAAAAGATTAGCATGATCAACGAAGTAGTTTTTAAGATTTAGAAAGAATAGTAGTTGCGCAATTCCAAAGCCTCTATGTCGTTCAAAGTTTTAGACATTATAAAAGAGCTGTAGTCTCGCCTTTGTAAAGTTAAGTAAGTTCCTTAGGAACAACAATAAATTAATAAAATAATAATAATAACAATTATTTAATCCCACTCTGCATAACGATCCAATTGAACTTGTGTAAAACTCCTTAAATCATAAAACATATTTTTATCTGCTAAATCATCTTTGTCACGCCTCTGGCGAGCTGTCTTATCGTATCACTTTAAGTTTTCTTTTTATTTATAAATAAAACGTACAATTTACCCTGTAACAATACCTATGATTACATCGAAGAATATGGGTTTAAATTTCGAGCGGAGAGAAAAGATATGAATATTTCAAGAATTTATTTTTTGGATGTTAATGATAATCCAATTGGAAGACCCAAAGGTCTTCGATGTTAAGATAACACGACGGGTACATCTGTTGCTTGCGATAATCTAAACGGTGTAGACTGTTTTTTGATAACTTGGTTTAATAATTATTCAATTTTTTATTATGATGATTTAATTAAAACAATTTCGAATCAAAGACAACAATCATTCATGACTCCAATCTCTCGAAATAAAACAAAAGGAAAGAGATAGAAAGGATTAGTATTTTTACATTAAATCATATTAAATAAACATTTGATTATATAATGTGATCAAACTAAAATAAAACCGAATAAAAAAAAATGATATTTATTACTGTTTAATTATACTATCTTATACTAGTATATCGAAATATACAAAAATACATATCGAACAACAAATTATACAAGCTCTCAAAGATAGAAACCACTGAATTCGACTTAAAAAAAAGTTAATGGTTTCTATCTTTGAGAGCTTGTATATCAAATAAATAAATTTATTTAATCTTAATAGTGTAATCCGTATAAGTTGAAACATTTACGCGTGGGTGTTTTTATAATATTATCACCAACCATGTGTTTTATTATTGTTTTTTTTTTTTTTGTAGGTTATCAATGTTAATATCGATATTCAGAAGGATTTTTTGGTAGATGTGAACATGGATACTAATCAGTTGAACTATGAAGAAATCTTAGAGACGTACGATATTTACTTTTTTGTTTCTACCATCGATGATATTAGAGTGCTTTTAAATTAGTAATTGTTCTGATATGGATTAACAGTATAAGGCATGTGGTTGTTGCCAGCAACCTTGTTGGCTAAATATTCCAAAGGACGTATGTTTACTTATTAAAATAAGTTTGGAGTATTTAGAGTAATTAATTAATTAATTATATCTATTATGTAGAAATTGTTAGAGTTCGTCGCAGTGGCAGGGAGAAAAGTGTAAAGATTCTCGATGAACCAACACAAGTATTTATATTAAAAAAGTATCCAGTTGAGGAATTGATTACTAAAGCACGTTTTTGTACGTTTTTTATATTACTTAAATTTTATAAACATTATCATTATCTAATAAATATTAATTATTTAGTCATCTATGAAGGTGAAATCATCAGTTAATCCTTCCCTAAGATAAACATATCGTTTATGTTTATATTGTATGAGCAGTTTGTAATAAATGTTCAAATCAATTAAATAAAATATTTTCATATTGGCATATCGTAAGATCACTCATTGTAAGATTTTTACTTGTATAAAAAAAAAATAATAATAATAAAGACACTGTAAAATCGTAGTAAATCTAGTGCTCAGCAAAATCAAACTTTTGTTTCACATTTAAATACATTTTATTTTGCCGAGCATTAACCAAGACTACAGAAGTAACGCAAAGAAAAAGGCGAATAAATTTAATATTCTAATGTGTTGGACAAAAAATCTTGTTAAAACGTTAGGGGATCGTATTAATTATCTTAAGGAGGAAGCTAGAAAGACAGATATACAAGAGTAATTTCAAATAAAAGAAATAAGTGTTATATCTTAAATTGATTATTTTCCAATAAGGACTCTTAGGTATATCGTCTTGAGTAATTTATCTAATTGATCATTTGACTTTTCTTACTAATTTAAACAAAATAGATACACATGATTTATTAACATTATAAACAAATAATCTTTATTAACTGTGGTACATCGTCTAGAAACATTGAAATAATAAATATCAAAATACATTTACACATTGACTATAAATTTATATCCTTCACATTGTTGGCTCTCATAATTTTAAGGAAAGTATTCTATTGTTAGTACAAAAGTTGTTAGTATAGAGCTAATATAATATTACAATGAGAATTTCAACAACGTATATCATAAACAACGGGTCACACAAGACCAGTCTAAACACTATCCAGCGTTTTCGTAACGATAGTCTACATTGCAGTATTAATCATATAATCAACATGAATGATCTAAATTATCAATACTCACTCAGTCAACGTCTTTAAATTTATACGAACAAAATTCTACGATTATAGTTTCTCCTTGTTTTTTATTTATGTCAATCCCTGGGAAATAAATGGTAGTTGTTGGTATGCACGATTAAGTATAGTTTGTCATATTCGTACTCGAAATAACAATAACGATAACGCTGTTCTTGAAAATTATCAAGAAGCAATAGGGTGCCTCAACCTAAGTTTGAGTAGAATTCGTCGTGAGTTGAGGCGTGCCAAGGACGGGTATGAAGGTGCCCGAAGGACAATACTGGCATTGAAGGATGATAATCGCGAATTATTGTCCTTCAATGCCATTTACGTAGGGAGGTTGATGTATTAAGAGATGAAGTAGACGAATTTATGAGGGAAAGAGATGCTTTAAGACAATACATTCTCGCTACTTTTCGTGGTCCCGCTCAGCCTTGGTTTACATATTGTAAGTTCGCCTCTACTAATTAGACATCCCTTTTATTATACAATAGTGATAAAAACACTATCATCTATAGTCGGTGTAAGGTTGATGATACAAATTAATATTTTTAAATTTGTATCAACTATAAATAATAAATTATGAAACATTGCACCACGTACGCATAAACCTGAAATTTTATAAAATAAAAATTGATTTTCTGAAGATCGTTTTTTTTTCAATTTCCATTTTACAAACGCTAATTTAAAAATGAATGCAAACGAATTATACAACCTGGGAATAAAATATTATTTCGGAACCGATGTCGAAAAAGATGAGCATGAGGCTTTCGAATATTTTCAAAAAGCCGCAGACATGGGTCATACTGATGGAACATATATGGTTGGTTATTGTTACGGGAAAGAATTCGGAATTGAGAAGGATGAACGTAAGGCATTCGAATATTACCAGAAAGCAGCAGACATGGGTCATGCCGATGGAACATATTTGGTTGGTTATTGTTATGCAAATGGAATTGGAGTAGAAAAGGACTGGCATAAGGCATTCGCTCATTATCAGAAATCTGTTGATATGGGTCATGCTAGTGGAGTGTGTAATATCGGACACTGTTATCTTCATGGACGGGGGGTTAAAAAAGATGAGTATAAAGCATTTGTTTATTTTAAGAAATCTGCTGATATGGGAAGAATTAGTGGGATAAATATGGTTGGTAATTGCTATCGAAATGGAATTGGAGTAACAAGAGACTTAAAAAAAGCTTACGAATGGCTACAAATGTAAGTTATTTGTATTTATTTTGATTTATTTTTAATAAATATAAGTTAATAAGTTTATTTAGAGAACGGAAGCAAACTTTAAGTAATAAGTTTTATTATTTATTGTTTTTTTTTTAAAATATCATTTTAATAATCTAATGATTAAATGTTTATTAGAAATAAATAAGCAAATACATGATTTAGATATTGATTATAATTTAAAAGAAATATTAGAAAAATGTAAATATCTGTTGTGGATTCCATATAATGAATTCGAAGATATTAAAGAGATAGGAAGAGGTGGTTTTGCTACTGTTTATTATGCTAAATGGCGTAGTTCAAGACTAAATGTCCGAACATCTGTTGCACTTAAAAAACCATATAATAAATCAGATCATGAAAAGTTTTTAAAAGAGGTAATTTTATTTGTGTTAACGTATTTTAAATTTTTAATTTTACATTCTGACTTTTTATTCTTATTAAGTTAAAAGCTTATTGTGACATTGGTGATAAAAACCCAACTTTCTTAAGATGTTATGGAATAACAAAGGATAATTCTGAAAATTATATTCTTGTTACTCAATATGCTGCGAAAGGATCTTTACGTAAAAATCTTGAATTTATATTACAAATGGATTGGAAAAACAGATTACAATTATTACATTGTATTGCGTTTGATCTTGAAATAATCCATTCTCAAAATCTTATTCATCGAGATTTACATAGTGATAATATATTGGTAACTCAAAATTTATGTAGTGCATATATCATTGATTTAGGGCTTTTAATACATAATTTTGAAAAGACAAATAATGGTGTTTATGGGATTTTACCATATATTGCACCTGAAGTTTTAAATGGAGAACAATACACAAAATCATCTGATATTTATTCTTTTGGAATGATAATGTGGGAAATCTTGTACGGGATGTCTTTATCTTATGATTGTAAGTTTAGTAAACAGCAACTTCAGTTAATGATATGTCATGATGACTTGAGACCACCCGTTAACGAAAAAGCCCCACGATGTTATGTAGATTTGATGAAACAATGTTGGGACAAAAACCCCGAAAACCGACCAATGGCTGAAAGACTCTATGAAATTATTACAAAATGGCAGAATGACGAAGATATTTTGTCGGAATTTAATAATTCCAAGATAATCCTTGAAAATATCGAAAGATCGTACGCGGAAATGTTTAGTGGCGGAAGCAGACTTATTTCTTATACTGCGTCAATTTTAAGCATTTGTGATAGTGAATTACAAGATTTGACAATCAATGATTACTGATTTTTTTTTTTTTTTGTGATTTTTTGTTTATAAAATACTTTGGGTTTCGCAATTTCTCGCTGTGGCCAGTTTGCTAATTGACTAATTAAATTAAATATTTACGTAACACACATTGCTATAATTAATTGTTTCACATCCAATTATTGGTAGGCGATACATCACTTCCTAAATACTTTATTAAATTTTGTCCGTTGAGATTTTAATATAGATCCGTATCTGGGTATTAAACTTTAAGAAAATTGTTATTGTACACTATATGTTTAAGAAATATGAATAAACTTTTTTTTTTGAAAATACTTAAGATAAAATATATAAGATACATTTTTATGATTATGAAAAAAAAAAAAACTTTGTTGTCTATTTTAATTGACAGTAATTTTGTAATTGCTTATTTAATTTATTTCATTACTTTTATCACTTAAATTACATTCTTTGTTGTTGTTAAGAACGACTTTTGATATAATCATAACGATAATGAGTTTATTTAAAGAAGGTACAGTATTATAATTAGTACTAAATTAACAAGAAAAAAGATAAACAAAATTACAAATTAACCCAAATGAGCAATTTCACCAACCTTGTTTTATGTTATAAATCTTATTATACCCTGGTCACTATATCAAGATTGCAGGGCATAAATCAGTTATACACTGGGTTCTTTGTTTATAAGCGGAATGAAATTCCGCTTATACGTACCCAAGACACCCAGTATATAACTATTACATATTAAGTGAAAAATGATCCTAATCTTATTCTAAATTGATAGATGTAAAAGAATTGCTTTCAAAAAAATTGTCAATTTGGGCCCTTTTCTCAGCACCTATCCTATATAGAGCTTAGATTCGGGATGCATGAGCATGCAGATATTTTGTAACAAATAGAATTAATAATAAATAAATAAATACATAAATATAGAAAAAGAACAAAAGAATCCGTTTATTAAACACAATATTTTCTTCGAAATTAATGGAAAGTGAAAGTTACAGATAGACAAGCAATTTATTTGTCTAACTAATTTATTTACAACATTGTTTAAACTAGGCGTTCGTGCACGCAATAAATTCATGCATGTGCAACTTCAAAAGATTAAAGTACTACAAAACAACCTACGTATAAAATTTTTATTGTAGTTAAATAACTATAATTAAATTTTGTTAGACATTACAAATCCCTTTTGAATCAAAAATATTACACATTGACATAATACCAAGTTTAATTAATTACTAAATTTGTAAGTTGCATAATTCGTTGAAATACGTATGTATACATGTGGAAATTTTCCACTTGTTTCAATTAAATAAACCAATGTTTTAATTACAAAACCGAAAACCTCTTTCTACTAGGTCAAAGTATTACGATAAATGGTCTAATAAATTTTAAATTTCGCTAAAAAAAAAAACAAAAAAAGAATTGAGTTGTGACAATAATGGCATCAGAATATAAAAAACTATTTATTGTCATATTTTGTCTATTAATATGTAAAATTTCTTTAGCTAATAAACTAACAAAACGTGATCTTACCTCATGTCTTGCTGATGTACAAGGTAAAAAAGTATATCCCACTGATCCAGAATATAAAACCAATATTATAGATGAAAATACTCGTGTAAATTTTACGCCATCTGTGATAGTATATGCCAATATAGTAGCAGACGTTGAAGTTTCTGTATATTGTGCGAGTACTCTTAATATTAGCATTTCGGTCAGATCTGGTGGACATTCTTACGAAAAATATGGTTCTATTGGTGCAATAACCGTAGATATTACGAATTTAAACCAAACTATAATAAATTCAACAACAAATACTGCGGTTATCGGTGCTGGAAGTAGAATAGGTCCTATTTTTTATGCTTTAAGTCAAGCCGGCTTTTTTATTCCACTTGGAACTTGTCCAAGTGTCGGTATAGGTGGTCATGCATTGGGTGGTGTGAGTAATTATTCTTATATTATCTATTGAAATGTGTGCATTCTATTTTTACCATAGTCAATCTAAATAATAGGGATACGGACTATTTGGAAGAAAATATGGACTCGCATTAGATAGTATACTTTCTATAGACCTTGT
This sequence comes from Scutellospora calospora, assembly GCA_910592325.1. Lineage (NCBI taxonomy): Eukaryota > Fungi > Glomeromycota > Glomeromycetes > Diversisporales > Gigasporaceae > Scutellospora > Scutellospora calospora. The sequence continues at coordinate 6,849 of CAJVPM010000427.1, read as the reverse complement.
TAACGCTACTGGAAAACTTATAACTGTAAATGCTGACACGTACACAGATTTATTTTTTGCTCTCCGCGGAGCCGGTGCTAATAACTACGGAATAGTCACTTCATTTACATTCAAAATTTATCCTGCTCCTCCTAAAGTTACATCTATCACATTGAAATATAACCTTACCAATATTCAACCTGTTTTTGACACAATTTCACAACTTGGTCCTACGCTGTCTGATGATATATCATTCACATTAGTTATAGACAATGGTGAGGCGAGCTTTGAAGGTGTTTACCTAGGACCACAAGCAGATGCACAACAAGCTATGAGTCAATTTATTTCACTTTCTCAGCCTACTGCTACTACAAATCAATTTATTGAAGAAACATTGTTTAATAGCGTTGTAAGATGGGGATTTCAAGGAACAAATGGAACAATAAATCCATATCATACTCCTAATAACTTTAAAGCAAAGTCTTTTTATGTTAAATCACCTGGACTTTCAGCACAAGGAATTCAATCACTCTTAAGTTTTATTAAGGGTCTTCCCACAACTTGTCCGACATTTGCAGAATTTGATCTATATGCAGGTGGGGCTGCTAATAATGTTGCAGCAAATGCCACGGCGTTCGTGCATCGGGATGCACTTTATACTATTCAATTATATACAACATTAAATGGAGATAATACGACGAATTCACAGTGTCTTACTCGATTAAATAGTTTTGGAGAAGCTTTTCAGTCAAATTACACTGATTATACTAGTTATCAGAATTATATTGATCATGATTTATCAGATTGGCTGAACAGATATTATGGAAGTAATTTGCCTGCGTTAATTACCGCAAAAAAAGTATATGATCCTAATAACGTATTTAATTACATTCAAGGTATTCCAATGACTTATAATGCTACCAATTCATTTCAACCTATATCATCTTCGACTGTTAGCCCAGGTTCAACTTCGAATAATTCAACTTCTAATAATTCAAATATTGGAGCGATCATCGGAGAAACAATTGGTGGGATCGCGGGAATTGTAATAATATCAACTGTTGCAATAATTATTATTCATAAAGTTAAAAAAAAACACCCAATTCATTAAAGAAAATACCGCACAGCGCTAAGTACAATACCCCTATTTAAATAGTAGATTTTATTATGTTTAGGCCATTTGAAATTAAAAATTCGTCCAACGTTTTCTTGCCCTCCACTTCTGAAGCTTCCCTTAAATCAAACAACAAGAGGCATATTGGTAAACCTCGGAAAGCTAGACAAACAATCAGTATTAAACACGAGCATGTCGGGATTTATCGGGTTTAAATAAAGTTTGGTTCAGATTTAGGCTCAATTGAACCTTAAGTTTGGATCGTTTAAAATTATTATTTGTTTAATTTTTCCTTCTGCACAAAACCAAAAAAAAAAAAAAAAGTTAAATGAAAGTTTAAATTCCAAAGGCTTTAATATCCCATTTTTATATAAAGATTATATATAGTAGTTGGTAATTAAGCCAGATACCTAAGACAGGTACCGAAGCCAGTTACTTAATTCGAGTACCTACTGTATAACCACGAAATAATGCTCCTGGGCGTTATTTTGAAAATTGGAACCTTCAGAAATAGTATGCATAGCTCAAATTAGCGCCCATGATGTCCCGAATTGATGCTTATTAAAAAGAAATATTACATATACAATGCTTTATTATAAAATCGGACATGGGTGTCCAGAATTAGCGCGCAGGGTACATTATTTCGCGGTTATACGGGTAAGCCAGGTACGTATGTACGTACATAAGCCTGGTTGTCCAAGGTAGGGTCATGGGTTGTTCTCGTGATAATACCCTTTGCATGACTATCTTAATGCAATGGGTCAGAGTGAGAATTTACACACAAACATAGGATAGGGCTTAGATTCGAGTGCATGAAATACGGGATGCATGCAGATATTTTGCAACAAATATAATTAAAAATAAAGAAATATATTAAAAGAACAAAGTCGAACCCATTATTAGACACAATATTTCTTTTGAAATCAATGGAAAAGTGAAAGATTTCAGATAGACAAACAATTTATTAGAGATGTTGTCGGCTCCAGCCGCTGCTTGATACAGAGCCACTATCAAGCCAAGCCTTAAAATCATGATTTAAACCAGAAAAATATGGCTTTCGACTTTGGCTTTCAGCCATAGCCTGAGCCAAGCTGGTAAACTTTAGCCATGTTTTTGAAGCCGGCTTCAGACGTAGCCGATTTAAGTCCTGTAGCTTCACAATAGCTTAAGCCATAGTTAGTAGCGGCTCAGAAAATTAAGCCATGACTTAACGGCTTGGTAACTCAAGCCATGATATATGCATTGCTTGGCTGCACCATGGCTATTTATGCTATGGCTTGACTTCGACTATGGCTTTAGTAAGCCAAGCCGAGCCATTCCATCTCTACAATTTATTTGTCTGATTTATTAGCAACACTGCTTAAATTAGGCGTTCATGCATACAATAAATTCACACATGTGCAACTTCAAAAGATTAAAAGTATAAAACAAACTATTAAATTTTTTTTTATTATAGATTACTATAAAAAGTTTTCATAAATTTTGTTGGACATTACAAATCCCTTTTGAATCAAAAATATTACACATAGGCATAATACCAATTATAATTATTACTAAATTTGTAATTAAAAAGTTTTCAAAGCAAATACGTACCAGATACATAATACGTTAGTAAAATTTTATGTGGAAATTTATCGCTTCTTTGTAACACGTAATTTAGATACAATAAATCAATGTATTATTACAAGACCGGAAACCTCTTTCTACTAGGTCAAAGAATTACGATAAATGGTCCCATAATTTTTAAATTTCCCTAAAAACAACAAAAGAATTGAGTTGTGACAATAATGACATCAGAATACAAAAAATTATTTATGGTCTTTTATATTTTATTTTGTCTATTAGCATGTAAAATTTCTTTAGCTAGTAAACTCTCAAAACGTGATCTTACCTCATGTCTTGCTGATGTACAAGGTAAAAAAGTATATCCCACTGATCCAGAATATAAAACCAATATTATAGATGAAAATACTCGTGTAAATTTTACGCCATCTGTGATAATATATGCAAATATAGTGGCAGATGTTCAATTGTCAGTATTACGAAAAATATGGTTCTATTGGTGCAATAACCGTGGATATTACGAATTTAAACCAAACTATAATAAATTCAACAACGAATACTGCGGTTATTGGTGCTGGAAGTAGAATAGGTCCTATTTTTTATGCTTTAAGTCAAGCTGGCTTCTTTATTCCACTCGGAACTTGTCCAAGTGTCGGTATAGGTGGTCATGCATTGGGTGGTGTGAGTAATTATTTTTATATTATCTACTGAAAAATATTCGTTCTATTTTTACCATAGTCAATGTAAATAATAGGGATACAGACAATTTGGAAGAAAATATGGACTCGTATTAGATAGTATACTTTCCATAGATCTTGTTGACGCTACTGGACGTCTTATAACTGTAAATGCTGACACGTACACAGATTTATTTTTTGCCCTCCGCGGAGCCGGTAATAATAACTATGAAATAGTCACTTCATTTACATTCAAAATTTATCCTGCTCCTCCTAAAGTTACATCTATCACATTAACATATAACCTTACCAATATTCAACCTGTTTTTGATACAATTTCACAACTTGGTCCTACGCTGTCTGATGATATATCATTCTCATTAGTTATAGACAATGGTGAGGCGAGCCTTGAAGGTGTTTACCTAGGACCACAAGCAGATGCACAACAAGCTATGAGTCAATTTATTACACTTTCACAACCTACCACTACTACAAATCAATTTATCGAAGAAACATTGTTCGATAGCGTCGTTAGATGGGGATTTCAAGGAGCAAATGGTACAATAAATCCATATCATAGTCCTAATGACTTTAAAGCAAAGTCTTTTTATGTTAAATCACCTGGACTTTCAGCACAAGGAATTCAATTACTCTTAAGTTTTATTAAGGGTCTTCCCATAACTTGTCCGACATTTGCAGGATTTGATCTATATGCAGGTGGGGCTGCTAATAAAGTTGCAGCAAATGCCACGGCGTTCGTGCATCGGGATGTACTTTATGTTATTCAATTATATACAACGTTGAAAGGAGATAATACGATGAATTCGCAATGTATTATTCAATTAAATAGTTTTGGAGAAGCTTTTCAGTCAAATTACACTGATTATACTAGTTATCAGAATTATATTGATCATGATTTATCAGATTGGCTGAACAGATATTATGGAAGTAATTTGCCTGCGTTAATTGCCGCTAAAAAAGTATATGATCCTAATAACGTATTTAATTACGTTCAAGGTATTTATAGATGCTGGTGAAACTGGTGAAACTCTTGGTGAATGGTGGTGAATGGTGGTGAAACTGGTGAAATTTAATATAACAACCAATCACATTTTAGATAGTCACCAGTTTCACCAGCATTATTTAGTTTCACCAGCATCTATAAAGGTATTCCTTTGGTTTAGTACAAATTACAAAGTTTCATGTAATCTATTGAATTTTTTTTTTTTGTTTTTTAGAAAATCTTTTAGATGTAAATTAGTAATTTAATTCTTCATGACTCGTTCTCATACAATAAATAAACCCAATAAATACATCAAATGTTAAGGCTCTAGTTCTTTACATTAATGTAAAGAAAAAAATAACTTATTTTTACCTATAAACAAAATATTACATCAAAACTCATATAACATAAATTTTACCAAAATATTATATGTATTGTCAGAGGGAAAACCGGTCATCACCAATCAACCAAAAACACAACAACAACGATACCCGAAACGATTATAGAGGCGGATTCGATTTGGCAAGGTAAGGCTTGTTTCATGTACAGTACGTTGCGCGGGACAGCACTGGACTTCGATTAAACTTAAGGTAACGACGACCCTTTTCTTTTCTTAATACGACAACTGTTTTTATTAAAGGTAAACGACAGACTTTTTATACAAGAGAATTACATTTGGGACTTTTACCCAATATGATTAAATTGAGTATTCAGGGGGGGATCTGCAAGTGACTGATTGAACTCCCACCATTTGAATCCCAGAGGCATCATGCGATTTTCAACCGAGCTTCGCCTTGAGCCAAACCCAAGATAGCATTTGATTAATGCTTCTATCATATGCCGATTGGAGGTCTTGGGCTTGAGGCTTAGCTTGGTCCGGGTCATGGCTTGTCACGTTTCTCACGTGCCTTCGCTAGGTCACGTTTTGCCTCTAACAGTATATAATTTTTAGAAAAAATGTTCTTGTCACCGGCGGTGACAGTCCCATGTGTAACGTAAAATCAAAACAATCATAACATAAACACATCTCGATTTATTAACTTTAGGGTTAGGGCTTAGGGTTAGGGTTAGCGAAGACTTAGTTATAGTAAAATTTTACAAGGAATTTTTTTTGTTAGAACACAAAAGGCATTTGCTTCGTTTTTACGTTACACGATCAGGTGTAACGTTACACCTGATCTTGCATTCTCATTGGTACGATTGGTCCGGGAATGTCACCGCCGGTGACAAATAGATTTACTCTAATTTTTAAAGATTGCATAATAATTTCGTTGTAAAATATCACAGCAAAAATCACATGATCATATAATCTCTCTCGAAGTTATACAATGAAAAGAATATTTTAACAAACATGAAAGTGTTAGTTATAATATATTGGTCATAATTACATAGTGCTAGTAAGATGCAGACGATTTATACTACTATGAATAATTACTGCAGCTGTTAATATTATTACAAGTCCAGCAATCGTTCCTACGATAATCGCTTCAATATTAATATTTGATGAATAATTAATCGAAGATGGTATGTATAGGTTGAATTGAATTTGTAGGATTATAAGTTGCTACCCATTTATAATTATCTTTATTACTTATATCAAGAAGAAATATTCCAGATGAAGAAATATTCAATTCTGTTGAATATCCTGGATATGAATATGCATTTTGAATTAAAATAATAAGTCTACCCATTCTTTTCTTGCCGTGTATTGTGATCGTTTTTTTTATAATAAAAAGATACTTGCCAAATGCGATAAGAACATAGGCACCAATTAACATAGAAGTATGAAGTTTCAAATTCTATAAAGAACCACCAGTATATGAAATTGCAGGCTTTGACCAGGTAAATGTCGAAGTATCAAGTAAATTAATTGTAGTATCTTGATTTCCATAAAATAATAAAACTCGATTATATTGTGCTATTTAATTAATAAAATTAGTAAAATTAAAACACTTTTTAATAAGATCCTTAACGAATATAGACTGATGAATGGCCACATTTTCAGTAGGGATTTGGCCAAATATAAGCTAAGTTTATTAATAATAAATTAAATATAGTGTAATCTATTAATTAATTTGACATATAATCAATTTGAAATTAGCAGTTGTTTGTTAAACCTATAGCCAAAGAAAGGTCAAACCAGGGCATTGAAGATATGTTAACTATAAAGGTATTGAAACATCAAGATAAAATAATTGGTTATTTGCATAGGAATAGGTTAAATTATCTCATCCACCATTAAAGTAAAGTTTTTTGTCAATAATAATTGCATTTCTTTCTCCCTATCTTGAGGAATAAATTCAAAGATGCAAGGCAACTCTTCCCATCGATCCTCTGACCACTTTTTTCCGAAAAGAAAACCCGACCTGTGAAAACACTTTTTTATTATACAGATAACAATATTCTTTCCTAAGTGTTCTACGACGTATTGTGGGTGAATACCTTCCTTGCAAGCTCTTTTTAGCCGCATTATCTAGAAGTAATTTCTTGGGTACTATCGAAAAAGTAGTAGC